>SNQN01006570.1:4297-26387 GCA_008642245.1 Bassia scoparia | reverse complement strand
GCTCTCGCTGACATGAATTAGGCTTTGATTGGCTGCGAATTATGGTTGAATAGATATCGGAATTAGTTTTTCAAATTAATTTTCAAATTTAGGTTTTTCCAATGGGTTAGGCTTCAAATATGTTGCTGCGAATTTTTTGTATTCTCTATAGTTTTGAATGATTGTGGGGTTTTTTTTGGTTTGAAGAAGTTAGAATTTTCTTGGGTTGAATTTAGATATTTTGAATAGGGTTGTTGAAAGTTGAAGAAGAGACTCAGAGAGTACGGCCGTTAGGAGAGAAATGTGGTGATTCGAATAAAAGTAATAATGAATTAGGAATCTCCTATTTAAGGCGACTTTAGTGCAGCAAAAGCTATTTGCGTCACATTAACAAGGGTGTGACGCAATAACTATTCAGATGATGTCTATGTCTATTGCGTCGCACTCTTAAACACCCGACGCAAATAAATTAATCTATTTGCGTCGCACCTTCGCTTAAAGTTGCGACGCAAATAAACTACATGATTTTTTCCTTCAGTTATTAGCATTTGCGTCGACCCTTATACAAAGTGCGACTTAAAATTAGATAAAAATTTTCTCTAATTTGCGTCATATGTCTCAAGGTGTCAACAATATAGTGGCAACGCAAATACATTTTGTTATACTATGAGTTGATTGTCAAATTTTGCGGCCAAGTCAATGAGATCTCTTCTTTGTGACTCTACTCTAGACTAGAACAGTTTCTTTGATGGCTGAACTGCGCTCACCATGTTTCGACATTCTTCTGACGTTTCTAGAAACTCTTCCGGCGTTTCGACGGCTGTCTATATCGTTCATCGCTGATATTATCTATTGGACATCCCCACAGGACGGCGCAATTGTTCCAGGTACGGAAAAAACCTTGAGATCTAAAAATTGGGGAATTTAGGAATCTTGTTGTCTGACTTCGAGTCTCACCGCAATATACGCCAGACATAACGACGGAAAAGTACACCGACTTCCTGAGTGACGAGTAAAACACCGGCGTTCAGAGGCCCAGGGGCTTGTACCCTAGGACGCACCCCAATGCTTAAGTCAGCAAAGGTAAGAGAAAGAGGAGAAGTAAGATGGAAAGTATGAGAGGAAAGTACTATTTTGTGTCAAAGTCAGAATGACTCTGGTCCCTCCTTTGAAAGAGGGTCGTTGACCTCCTATTATAGGCAACACGAGGAGTTCTATTTACTTTCAAATAGAAGGATCTAGAAGGATCTCTAATTGCAAATTCTGTTAGGTAGAGTCCTCTAGAAGCACATTCGTTTGATCGGTCACGAAGGCAATTTGATATGCATTTCGTAACTTATTCGATAATGGGCTGACCCAGCGTTAATGGCCGGTAAGTTCATGATGTTGAAGTTTAGCCACTAGCAATACCTCTGTCTTAAACCAACATCACCTTGACCAAATTATGTCGATAGTCTCTTCACTGCAATTTTCTTGCCCGTTTGCTAAAATTTCCCTGCTTCTCATGCAGAACAAAGAAGCCGATGCAAGGAGAAACAAACACAGCTATTGATTGTGATTAGGGTACTATCTTTGCTGTATTGTTTGGCTGTTTTTTCTTCCTACAAATATAAACTTGGGAACAGTAGTTATTGAAGCACAGATAATTTGGTACAACTATATTAAATTACATGATGAGATTTATATACAGGCTTCATATAATGATTTTTGAAATCCATGCATGTTGATCTCAAGTGGCAGAAAGTCATAGGGTCTGTTTACCTTAGCTTATTTTCAGTCATTCACTCCATTCAGTTCAGTTCAGTTCTTAACCCAATTTCTCTTATCTCAGTAAAATATTCAGTTCAGTTCAGTTCAGTTCAGTTCAACCTCCCATTCATTTCAGTTCAGTTCAATCCATTCAATTCAGTTCAGTTTCAGCCATATATCGTACAGTTTGTGTAGCGTAGCATACATTTCGTCGTTTCCAAGAAATAGCTTCCTTTTGTGTTGGGCAACTGACTGCTTTAGACCGATTCAGGTAACTTTCGCAGGACTTGGACTGTCAACGTCACCCTCTGCACAGGAGCAATCCCGTGACTTTACTCTTCGCGGTCGACCAACAGAATTGTTATAAAGCCGGAAGAAGATGGTGTGGATTATTTAAAGAGGAGAGTGTTTGAATTGATTTGTAGTGCTGCTTTCAGTTTAATTAGGTACCCATCATTTTGTTGCAAGATACAATTAAATTACCTAGCCACTCAGTTGGCTTAATGCCACGGGTACAAAGTAACATATAAGCCAAGAAGTTGACAAATATGTAATTCGACATTCACTCCTGGAAATAATTAATATACACTCTTATTAAGCAGCCTTATGAATAATTAAAATAATTACATCATTCAGAGGTAGTTTCAATGCATATTTTTAAATGTTAAATAAAAAAAAAAAATCTTAAGGGGAAAATTTACCAATATACCCCTCTAAAAACCGTTTTTTACAGTATATCCTTTTAAATTTTTCGATCCATCAATAAATCCCACATTCAAGTTTTATTCCAATGAATAACTTTATGGTAAATAAGAAAAAATTTTAAAAAGAGAAGTTCAAAAGATGTAATGTATGGAAAAAGATATGTAATGCCACTCAAGCTAGACAATGTCCTTTCTCTCCCCTATTTTTCATAATCCACCACATTTTCCCTCCAACTTTCCTGTAACAATTTAATAAAAAAAAGAACAAAAGAAAAGAAACACAAAAATGCAAAAGATTCCTTTTTATTAGTCCATCTTACATGCATGGGAGAAGTCTACATTTTGTGAAATTCAAGAAATGTGAACTTGGCCTCCCCATGAATGTGGATTGCTCTGTTCAAAGATGACTCACGAAAATACTAAGTATGTTAAGGACAAGTATCTACTGTGAAAAATGTGATTAAGGTATCTTATTTTTCTAATAAACAAATGGGTTGCAACAAAGATGTATTATTTCGTGAATACTCTTTTTGTGAAAACATTATTTAAGGACAAACTAACAATTACCATTTAGTCTGCTTCTTGGACTATTGGATTTTCCAAATTGTGGGATCAAATTAATATGCTACGTTGTTCGTTGAATAGAAAGTTAGACGATGTAACAGCTTCCATTAAGAAATTGTAAAAAACTCAGAAATTTAAGTCAAAACGATGGAAAAATGATATGACGTTAAGTTAGATCATCAAAAATTTGGAGCAAGATGTACAATAGTCAAGAAAAACGAAAAAAATTTTCAGTTGTTCAATGGAAATACCATGCAAAATTAAAAATTCTAGTCAGTCATTATTATTTTGGGACCCATTGCTTTATAGGGTGTTTGCAAAACAAGTTGTAAAATATTGATCGGGCGTCGGGCGGTCACCGGGTCAAATACTGGTCCGGTCCACATCTCGTTGCTGTACAATTTAAGGGCGGGCTCGATGTGTTTGCATAGAATTGTATCTTGTTTGATATTGTAAGCATGGCCTAGAGTGTGTTTATACCGAAATGAGAGAGGAAGTCGCCACGACTTCTGTTTGGGAAGCTGTGAACCCGTTTAAAGTCTTAACCTATATATTGCAGATAAAGCAAGGGCTAAGGGGATCCATGCTGGTATTGCACCAAAGGACTGGATTAGGGGACAAGGGTAAGGGTGAAGTATTGCACAGCCACCCCTTGCATCTAGCGGTTTCTACTCAGTTTATTGCGAATTCATTCCGAATAAGATAACAACAAATAGTTTCTGTTTTAAACCCTAAACATGCAAGATTACTAGGCGGGTTGTTTAAACAGAATACTATTGCAAAATAGTATCTAGTTTGTTGTAACATGGGTTGTTTTATTCCGTTATCTGGGAGCCTTTAATGCCGTTTGTCCTATTATCTATAGGCAATGAAACACGAAATTGCAGGTCTTTGTTAAAGCATATTATAGATGCTGAGACAAGCATTGCAAAGCACTCGGCGAGAGGAATTTAAAGTTATGCCTTAATGTTGCAATTGCTTTTTTAATTGAATTGTCGAATTGTTTGTTAATTAATTGCAATACATTAGAAAGTCAAAATTCTAAACAAGCATGCAAATGGGGTTAGAATTGAGACGTCGCCTCAAACCTACCTCGCAACACGATTGTTTCGGAAACCAAGGACATACTTCGGACCCTTAGGAACCCTGTCGAACCTTATTAGAAACCCTTGAAAACCTCCTAGGTCTGATGTAAACAGTGCTTGAATTTTTCTTGTGCTTGGAATTGTTTGAGTGTGTTTGAAGTGTTTTTTGAGAGAGAATGAGAGTGAAAGAGGGTTGGACGAGTGAGAGAGAGGAGAGAGAGAACAGAGAGACATAGAGACAGAGAGAATAGAGAGCGAGAGAGAGAATGCCAAAGCCTCAACAGTTCGAAGAAGAGAATTTGTTAAAATGAATTAGGACTCACCTATTTATAGGACAAGGGTCGAAACGGACCAAAAGAGGTAGCGTTGGGCGTAAATTTAACCCAATACTGGGCGTAAATGCGAACCAAAGCTTGGCGTAATTGCGTTCCAGCACCTTCGTATCTTGGCCGATTCCTGGCTCGAATAGTGTGATTGCAAATGAAATAATCGTAATATAATCGTTAAAAATATGTACGTGATTTTATACGATCACGGCTGAATATTTTTGAGATATTCGGGATATTTAGCGGATTGGCATTACCTCGAATAGTGAGGACGTAATGAAATAAAATCGAAGATTAAAACATATAAAATATACGAGTGATTTATATAATTACACCTGATTTATTGCGATGCTTGGGATATTTTGGCTTCCTTTCGGAAAGCTTGTCTCGAGGCAAATATCTCGGGCTTGGCCCGCTTTGCTGGGTTTATGGGTTTTGCTTAAGAAATTCGTAAATATTAAACCCATTAATAAAAACAATATGGAAAAATATGTAAAATTGTGAAAACTAGAGCGTTGTGTTAAATTTCATGAATTTGAAAACTGTTTTTATAAATTAATTAAATATCGCAAATTTAATTAAATTGTTTGAAAATTCCGAAATTGCCCAAAATGCTAAGAAAAATTTGGAAAAATCATTGAAAAAAATGTTTTAAAAAAATTAAAATTAATTGAAAATTTAAAACTTACTTTTTGAGGTGTTAAATACCTTGGAAGAGGTGTTGTTGGGGTGTGCAAGGGGAATTGCCTTTTTAGGGCCTGTCAGGTCCTCGCTCTCTCGATTTGGGACTTGTGTGCGAGGGGGTATCTATCATTGGCCGTTTGGGCTTTAGAACAATATTGTAGGTATCTATAGCATCCCCCACTGGCTGGAGTTTTGTAAAGAGTATAATTCTCATATAACGAGCCAAAGTACCTGAGTACCTGACAACACGGAATACTTAGTTTTACCTACACCTGCGGTGCATGTTGCTTGCATTGCTCGTCGTATGATTTGCTAAACTTTTTCTTACGTTTCCAAACCTATGGTTCTTGATTCCACCGGGGTCCGTCCTTCTGTCAATGGTTCTGTTCCACTAGCGATCTTTGAGAGAATTTCCACCTATGGTTCGATCCACTGGGGATTCTGGTAATAGGTTATCCGCCCGATACTCCGTTTTAGGACTTCTAGCAAACCTTCTTCTCAATGTCCTTCCCGATTTGCCTTTCCATAGACTTCATGGGGAATTACTGAGGTGTCCATGTTGGGCTTCTGTTTGGACCTCCTTTGGGGGAAGATGAAATGGCGTCGTATCGATGCTTCTGTATTGGACTGGTGCTTGCTTGATCTTATTTATCTACATCTCGGATAGGTCGTCCGGGAAGATTAAACATAATGATAAGCAGCGTATAGCCCGATCGCGAATAGCGATGTCTTTTTGCTGGTGCGCACTTGATCTGATGTATCCCATTCTCGGCTTAGTTCGGTCCTGAGAGATATTAAAATGGACGTAACGTCGCGGTATTAGCCACGATAGCGTTATAGCAATGTCTTTTTACTAATGCGTGCTGATTTGTATTCTATCTCGGTTATTCGTCCGAAGAACTAAAATTGGACGGTAACGTCGCGTATAGCCACGATTGCGTATAGCAATATCTATGTGTTAAATGCTGCATTGCCGTATACACAACGGCTAACGCATGGTCATACTCGGATTGATGCAACTTCGACTTAGAGAATGTTGCGCTTGACTTTGATCTGCTTTCGATTCTTCACGTTGATCGTGGCTATTGCTCGTTGTGACTTTGTAACGCTTATGGCTTTGTTCGTAGCTTTGTAGGTTATTATTTGTAGCGATCGATGACTTTCGGGGCCCGTTGCTTGGTTAAGGGCATTTAGTCATGTGCAGACTTTGAAGTTGGTTGGGAATCCCGGGAAAGTTACCAACGAAATTTGAACGATGCAACGGGCTTTGGCGTGTACACAAGTGGGCCCATGAGAGAAAAAGCTCGAAAAATTCGAAACCAAAATAAGCAGAAGCTGGGTGCAATTACGCCCAACTGTTCAACCTAGTTTGGCTGAAATTCGTGGTTTTTAAAGCCACTTTGCTTCATTTATGCTGTCTTTGCTTTATTTGTATGCAAACATCTCTCTAAAACTCCATTGTTGCTTCTTGGAATTGCTTGGAAAGGCTTTGCTTGCTCACCAAATCCCAAATCAAGAAGTTTACTACCTAAACTTGAAATCCACTTTAATAAGTTGCAATTTTAATACTCAAAATTCATTCCATTTGGAATATTGCCTTTGTCAATTTGGCAATTGGAATCGGGCTCTTCTCCCTTACTTTGTGTATGATTTGAATTATTGAATGCTTTGGATTATTCATGCTTATGTGAGTCTTTTTCAACTTGTTTCATCAAATTTGGTGCAAATTTGAATGAGTTATGCCTATTGTAAAACTTACTACCTTGAAAGAAGATTGATGAAATTAGATGGAGCTTGCGGATGGGAAGCCTCACTGTTCTTGTGTTAGAGGGATACAGATGTTTGATACCTAGTGATATATTCGTGGATCTGTTTTGCTGTATTGATTTGGTTTTTAGAATTAACCTTGCCATTCCTTGATTTTATTGCTTAAGACAGGGATTTGTATTGTCCTCTTCAATGTATAGATGGTTTCACCATTCTTATAAGTAGCTTAATAGCTTGAAAAAAGTACTTATGGGGTAATGGTTGATTGCTTGCTAAATTGAGGATAATATATGGTGATGTGATATGAATGTTCGGAAGTATTATGATCACCTCGAATTATAGCTCGGTGTTGACAGATTGAAATTTTATTATGAATGTTTGGTTCGTGAGTGTGATATTACATGCAGGTTTTTGATATCGAAGTATTAAGGCCTATGTATATTCATCTACAGGAGTAGAGATTAGTGGGCTCTTTTAGCTCACCGCGTTTTAGATATGGGCTTGGTTTGCTGCACTCATAGGTTCCTTTACGTTTGCTTAGTCGCACATTTTAATAATGATGTTGGTTAGAGTTCAGTTGTGCTAGTAAATTTTTTGAACCAACTGATCGTGTGTAGCAATTTCTCGCAACTGTTTCTTTATGAGCTAGTATGTTTTGCATGTTGAGAGGTTTTGATTGATGATGTTGTCGATTTAACCTCATATGCTGCAGGTGGTGTAGAGTTAAAAGAAGGGAAATCTTAAGTTTCAGTTTTTTTAAAAGGAGAAAAAATTTCTGAGGAGTAAGTCAAGGCGAGAGTGGAGATTGGGGCATGATTAAGGGAGTGAAAGTGAGGCAGAAGAAGTAGGTGGGTTTAAGGCCTTGAAAATCGGCGGCGGATGTGAAGGTAGGTTGAATTCCAGGAGGAGAGTGATTGCATTTTGGGTTTGTAGGGAGTCTTTTGGTGGGGCAGGGGAGCACTGATCTTGTTCCTAAGCGTCGCTTGATATTGTGTTAGGTGGCTCAATCGTAAGAAGGTGTGCATAAGTGTTTGAATTTTATGTTAGTTCGTATCTGGTGGAAATGAATGACTTGGGGAGCGTGTTGGGGATGTTTTTTGTTGTGATTGGCTAAGGTTTGAGGCAAAAGCCTTTCAGAGCCTTACAGTTGCCTATTGGGATCTCCAACACTATGATTGTATCTACTGGTCACCCAGGTCGCTGCTCCGTCAAGCCCCACGAAGGCGTCTTGACGCGTCAATGGCGTGACCCGGCAGTGTGGCCTAACCGTGTCCGTCCGCTCATTGGGTGAAATGAAATTGAAGATGTTGAACTTTAGTACCATCTGGACTCTACTTGGTCCAGGTCTTCTTGGGTGCAAGAGAAAGACGCCTTAGTCTCGTTCTGCCGTGAGAATTGGGCGATGGCGTTTTGTCATTAAAGATGCGAAACTTATGCGCCTTGCCCCTCGCATAAGTACCCTTTCGATTACGCCTTGCGCCGTCTCCCCACGCCGGGATTCGAGCTAGTTGCTGAGGTATGAGCCTTGCTTATTCCGGAGCACCTTTTCTTTTGCATTTAAACTGTTTGGATCACTGTTTAGTATGTGCAACTACTTGGCTTGCATGTGGTCATGAGAGAATCAGCATTATTAACAGTTACCGTCGGGGATAGGATTCTCTTTGTGCAACTTGAACTATTGGGATTTCGTCCTGACTCGGACAAATGTCTGTTGAGGCGCAATGCCCCCCAACTTAACTAAGCACATGAACCCGGCTCACGACTTCGATTTGTATAATTGGCTTATGCTAACTAAGATGGGATTAGGAAAATCTAAAGTAAATAGGTATAGTCATCTTGTTGCGAACTACTTTTTTTAACTTGTATTATTTATTGAAATTTTTTTTGTTTTTCTTTGTTTTTTTTAAAGGAAGAAGATTTCGTGAATGGGTGCAATAATGTGTAACGTGTTGGCCAACATATTAATGTATGTCACTGCGTGTGTTAATGTTCTTGACTTGCTTGTTGTACTTATTGGTGTAGTTAAAGATGCCGCGTTAGTTCGGCAATAGCTGTTAAATAGAGGGCTGGCTTTAAGGGAAGTAGTAGTAATTAGAATGGCCTGAGTAATACTCCATACTATCAGCATGAAGAGACTCGGTAGGTTCACAAATCTCGGATTCATAGTATGCTTGTTTGACTTGAATGTCTTCAAGGAACCCGACTCTTTTGACGGTGGTAAAAGGATCTTTAGTTTCGTCTTAAGTGTCGTCGAAGGAAACGTGGACGAAGTGTCGAGGATGCTAACGTCGGGTGGTGCTGATGCGGTGTCGAAGACGGAATATTGGTGACCAGTCTTGCGTAACCGTAGTAGGTGTGTGGGCATGTTTTCCTTTGCGTCGACTGTCTCTGCGTTCAACATTGGCTCTCTTATGACGGTCGCTACATTAGAAGTTTACTAACCGTGCCGTGACCAGGGACCTCTGCTGTAGTTTTCCCCGATTGAGTTGCAAGATGAGTCTTGCCTTTGCAGTGTCTCTACTGTCACTCAATTTTTCGACGTGTCATGGCGGAGGTAGGTAGATTGAGCCTGGTCTATGCCTATAAAGCTTTGAAAAACGGGGTGACCTTTTTAGGTTTTCACTTGGTTGATTTATAGGACTTAAGCTATAGTGACCTATTTAAGGACTATATTTTGTTGACTTTTGTGGACTCGACGTTTGGATCTTATGTATCGCACTCTAGCTGAGACTCATCCATTATTAACTTCTAAGCCATTTGTGGTATAAAGTCAACCTGGTAAGTCAATTAATTAAGTTAAAAACACATGACAGCCTCCATCAGTAAATTGCAAGTGAATAAACCTGGCTTGCTATTAATGTGGACTAATTAGCGAACGTCATCATAACATATCAAGAACCCCAATGACCCTTTAATCTTGCTGGCCACATCCTGTACCATTGATTGCAAATTCCTAATGATGAATGGATATAAACTCAAGGTATTTTCAGTCTGTCACTTCTAGGTGTGATTGTGTGAGTCGCCTATGATGATTGGGCTCTGTGGTTAGGCTATTACAACTTGACAAATTATGGAACTTCTTTAGCGTCTCAATAAAGCCAATTGTAATAATATACCAGGTTTATTTTGTCCGGACAAACGGCAAAAACAGGGTGACTCCCTCATCAATTGAAATTTAAAACATTCTATTTTGGGGTCAAAATTTGTCGCAACTGAATTGATAATTGAGGGTAACCTGATCATTGCAGAGGCAGAGCCAATTATAAGGACTACTCAACATCATACATTATCAATGATACCCTATTAGAGAAATTAGAAAACACGTTATGCCCTCAAATTACTTCAAAAGGAAGCCAATTAATGTACAAAAACATATTACACCCAATAACAGAGATGATCATAAAAAGCATTCATTGCTTCATCAAGGAGCTCCTTACTATAACCCTTCTAATTACTGGTTATTATACTACTTAGTCAAAATTGCCCAAGTTCTTATGAGATCTTTATGCAAGGTTGGGACGGAGCGCCGGCCCATATATTGTTTATCAGGTTATAGATTAAGGCTGTCTCATATTCAACTGCTAACAAGTAAACCAGTTACTAAAACAAACAAAAATTAACAAACATAGAACGTATGTTATTGTATATTTTTTTAGGGAAAATAGTGCTATAAAATTAATTCGTAAGGAGTGATTTTGTCCGAAGAGGTTTCAAGGCGAATAAGATGTACAGTAGGGGTTGGTTAAGGCGTAATTTACTTCCTCAGGAACACAAATTACACCACACTGCTCACTATTATGGGGCACTATTTTCTTGCTAAATGGTGTGCGAACGAATAGTCCCTCCGGTTTTACATGTGACAAAGCCAGACACTAGAACACGATATCTTTAAAGAAGCCCAAAATTGTCATCTAACACCAAGTCGGTGTTAATGGAGTTCTGTAGTCAGTTGTGGGTTAAGAAATTAAGATCGGGAGATTAGAAGCACGTATCCTTTTAAGTCCTGTAAGATCAACGGATGTGAAGACCGAACGATTACGAATGAGGTTCACGGCGTACTTACTCAAGCTGGAACCGACCGAGCTTAGCTCAAACATGCAAATGGAATATTGGTTACTTGCATGGCCTGCTCACATTGTCGTGGAAGTTCCATAATACCCTACGACAATTCTGCTGACCGCCACTTAGAGTGTATAGACGTAAAGCAAAAATCACTCAGTTCACCAGTAGAAAGCTTAATCTGTTTATTATGGAAGCGCGCAACTCCACTCCTAAGCCCATAACCCTTATCGCGTAATCGATTTGGGAGTTGAAGCCGTTTGCGTTAATAGTAAAGGTTTTATAACTCCTCTGATGAGAGCGCTTGCCTGAATGAAGGACCGAGATTGAGTGAGAAGTGAGGCTCTGCTCTGGTGGTGTGGGACTTAGATAGTTGAGCACTCCTTCAAAATTGGGATGTGCATTTTGGTTTTAGCAGTATAAGTCTTGTATTCTACAATACGATACCATAAGTGCAAATCCATGACAACCGATGATGAAGATTATAATCATCACTGTGATAGTTGGTTCTCTCATTAAACACACACATCATAGTTTTGCGGACCAATATAGCCTACCTTTTGAATCAAGGAAATAGCAGTTGAGCAGGAAAAACTACACATACGTAGGCTTGATAGTAGATTGTAGCCACACTGAACTTTAACTTCATATCAGAAACAGAGAGAGCATGCCTGAATTCCTCATAAAACAACGAAAAATGTCTTGCTTGAATCAAGCAAGCTCGTCGTACAATATTATACAGAAACATACCCTTAACCACAACAAAAAGTGTGCTTTGCGGAGCTGGGCTTGTTAATAAAGGACACTCGAAAGAATAATGGGGACGAGAAAACAGGTATGAAATCTTTGAATATTCTGCAACAACCCACCAAACGTGGGCCAATTATCCTACTATCAATCATATGCCTTAAATACTTGAGTGGTAAAATCGAGCCTGCGAGTAATAGTGGGAATGAATGAACAATCGTTACGAAACCCTTGCACATTAAAAAGTGACTATGAGAATTTAGGAATAGTGTCAAGGTTCCATAAAATATTGTCTGTAGATGGATGAGAACAAATAAAGAGATGGTTTTGGTTAGTAAACTGAGGTTTATTTCACTCCTAAGGCAACGGAGTCAATTACGACTTTCCTTTAATAGTTTTAATTTTCGAGCCCCTCTGAGGGAATCACCGGGTTACCACGTATAATAACATAATGAGGTGTAAGGTTTACGTAATTGTGTGAGTTATTGAAAAGACATGAACAGTTAATAAGCTTTACTTAATTTGTTTGATCTACAATTAGAGCATTGGTGCGAAGAAAGAGAAGATACTCTTTGTTTGCTAGTTTGGAATTGCTGGATTGAGACTCGTCCTCTGAACGTTATGCAATGAAGTTTCATGATAGAGTTGAGGCACAGTATTGTTGAATCAAGCAGGATGCAGTTAAGCTAAGAATGTGTTGTTCTAGTGTGTCTGCAAAGATTTGGAATCAGAGTGCTTGGGCCTAGTTGTGTTATATGCCACTTAGGGGGAGGTAACTGTGAGCCCGACAGCGATGATGTATGTGGTGTAGACCCCGCTGTCTTACGAATAATCAAATGCTACTGCTTGATTGTCCATCAAGTCTGTGTTACGGTGTAATGGTGTCTTAAACCAATCAAACATGAGCATACGGTAATTAGAGATTCGTTTTTATGGGTAGCAACAGCGAATAATTCTACATTATAAGTGGTACATATCAATTTCATTTAGTAATGAGCATACCTAGACGGACGAAAGAACGAGTATCGTTATAATAGAGCAATAATGATAAAACTTCTGAGTCGGCGCATGGGTAAAAACGCGACTCAAATGGTGAGCCATATTGTTGCAGCGTGGGGTGGCTGCCTAGGAAGTGGCGTTACGCCATATTGGGCCAAAGCCAAATTAAGAAGTATTTCGTTTGGCAGCCACTCAGGTGGTTTGGGCGCATATTTTGATTTTTTTTGTTTTCAACATTGCTGTGACTTTGTGCCCGTTTTCGATCCGTCCAGCAGATTTCTTTACGCTAAATGGTTTTGTTACTCCACATTGCCAACTTGCTGAGACGTTGTCCGTTATAGTTTTAGGGTTGTTTACTTATCAATTATTCATGTGTCGGCATAGGTTCAGCATTTATATTGCTATTAAACGTGTTTCCGAGATCGTTCTCTTTTGTCCTCTCCCGAGTTTTATGATTTCATGATTATATTTGTGTTTGTGTGACAACCTTTTTTCTTGTGCTCTGCAAGAATTACAAATCAATCTAATTATGCATTATAGAAATATCTTAGAATAATAAGATAGTGTCGTACTTTTAGTGAGTTATGCAACACATTATACTAATGTTGTTGCGTGGACTCTGAATGGTGATGGGAGCTTAGTTGGTCGCAGTTGAGATACATCACTATAGATTCCCTGATGACGAATCACCGAATAAATATTACAACTTACACACTATTGTTATCTAACATAATTCTCTTATACCGTCGATACCTTTAGTACCTTAATTGTTATCCATATACCATCGTGAGCGTTTGGCTTGTTAATGCTCCTCTGAAACTTGTTACTGAGGACTGGTCCAGGAATTCTTAATCTCATATAGGTAATTGCTTAACGTTTACCAGTTGATTTCCTGCGTGTGAGATGGTACTTCCTCCGATCAAGATTCCTTAAGATGAATTTTCTTTTTTAACATATTCTAACCTTCCGTTTATATCATAGTGCATAGAGTATTTTTGCTCAACGTCAGGACCTAGGATTGGGCAGAGAGAGCGAGCAGCCTGGCACACAAACCATCAAATGAGAATTTGTCTTTATCCATCAATTTGTGAATATTTCTGATGATATTTGGTCCAACGTTGGAGTGTATTTTATGATTCGGTGTGTAATTTGGTTGGTCCATCTTGTCACTTTGATAGTTTGTTCTTGATGGCTTTCAAGAACCTCATCCCGTTTTTGTTATCTTAAGTAAGCTTTATTTTTATACCAACAGATCTCCCTATAGCAACGGTAATTAGGTTAAGAACTGGTATAACGCGACTAATTTGTAGTTGGGGAGCCGAACAAAACCAATTTGGTGTATTAGTCATCTCTATCTATCATTTTTGTTTTTTGATTATATCATATGACTAATGTCTTTAACGCTCAGTGTGCTTTAGTATTTGCTTGTCCATTTAGTTTGATCTTATCGCTTATACGCAACTCATATTTTTTCTTTGCTTATGTTATTGTTGATAATTTTTGAGGTTAGCGTTTATACAATTGTTTGTGTTTTAGCAAGAAATTTTTTTATTTTTATATGGGTTCATGACATAGGTTTTTATCCTCACCTATATGCAATCCTCTTCACTCAACCACATTCCTTAAGACCATTCCGTGATCTATGGCTTTTGCACAAAGTTAATGACTGGAGTGAATGCTTATGAAATATTTTTCGTGATGACTCAACTATTTTGTTTAAGATATACAGTTTTAAGTGTTATGTTCTTTTTGTTGTAGAGCCTCATGATGAAAATTCTGTGCACTTCTTTTTTTATCCATAGATTATAATCACTCACATCACTTGATAGGGTACGAAAAAATCTTCTCTTAGTGTAGAAATATTTCCAACTAGCATTTCGTGCATCCTTCTTTTAAATCAAGAAGGTATCTCCTTGGTATTTATGTATATTCAATAATCCGATGGTCCTTGTGTCTGTTATCTGACAAATAGCCGAGCACTTCCTTTTAGAGCCATGCCAATGCATTGTGGGCCTACTAGTGATTCATTAGGTTTGAGGTCTTAGGTTATAGACCGACTTAGGGACTTTACCAATAGTCTAGAAAGCTAATGTCTCCTTGTTCGGATGTTTTTCTTAAAGTTGGTTAATTGCATTGCGATATCATGCTCGAGTTCAACCAAGCTGTGTGCATCCATCTCTCTATATAGTTGTGCAATTGGGGGAGGTTTAGTTTAACCACTACTGAACCAATAAACTACAAACTGTTATAGGCAAGATCGCATTAAAGGTGTGTGTGTGTAGTTAGCATTGAATAACTGATGTTAGGATCTCATTTTGAATGCCTCTGTAATCACTTTCTCTATTGTTATATTGAATTGACAAGATGATAATATTTATAGTGCTCTTCTCTCTTCTATCTAATGGTGGTGTATATTATCAGGATTGAGAACAATATCTCCGTTTTGCTCCAGGTATCATTCATGTGTGATTAATAGGATGGCTTTATAGAGGCTTGTGTGATGATAGATGATAATATAACTTGTGGTCTTTGTATATCTTTGCATCCATGATGTCTTTTAGTGGTCCGAAGTAGTTTTTGTTGTATTATCATATCGTTCAGAATCACCTTATTAATTCAATTTAATGTTATCCTTAGTTTTACCGTATCTTATATTCAATATTTGCATATGATTTTATATTTTAAATCAACATCATTATATTCAGAGCGGTGAGTTTTGAATTTGAAACTCATTAGTTAAGGATGATCAATCATCTTCATTATATATTGATGCCATTCATTATGGTGCTTGTTTATTATTTTCTCTATAACTTATAAACTAATACTAGTACTGCTAAATATCCTTCTTTGTTTCTCCTGGTGTTCCGTTTTTATTGTACATGTTAAACCCTATTCTGGTGTATTCATGTACACTTTCCTTCCTTTCCAATTTTACCTTTATAATTGGAAGGTCTTTAATTAGAACGATCCATATTGAGTGAAAATTGTCGAGACCATGAATCGCGGGGCTTTAACGCAATTAAAAGTCTAATGGGAGGCTATTTCTTGACCGTACCTGGAGCATTATTATGTTCAAAGTAATCCCGATACCATACTTTTGCTGTAAAACTTGATTGTCCACTAACCGGGCTTTTGTGTATTTAGTTTTAATATTGGTTCCAATTTTCGACTCTTCTTTTATTGTAACATAAAGAATTACTCATTTTATCAACCAAGAGCGTATTTTAGGGTTGCTAGAGCCGGGGAGGTAATTAATAACGCGAGTAGACTTAAAGATTTATTATATTCCCCAAATATGAAAGTCCATTAATCTATTACTTTGTGGCTCTTTATCCAATAATATTAAGCGGGCAATTCATTGATTGCGATGTGTCTGATTAATGCCTTCATTCATAAGGTATAGAGTCTCCTTCTCTTGTCCATTTGTTATTATTGGGTTTACGTATAGATATAAGCGTGAGCTTTTCAAGATGATCTCCCTTTGTACCCTATCAACGTAAAATAGTTGAAAATCCGGGTATTCTCATAAAGAATTACGTTCGCACTTTTCTAATTCTATCTTCCTCACTTTCCGGAATTTGATTGGAAGTAGTTTCATGATGCATTAGTTATATGTCATCGTTTACAATGAGGTTAAGTGAGTGTTAACTTTATATTGAAGTATCTATTTTGGTACCATGATCTCTCTGGTCTAGCTGAATCTCGTATGAAAGAGTCGTGTTTCCATATCTAGAATATATGCGAGTCCCGTTGATTCTAGTGCTGGAAGGGGTGAATAGAAACCCGAGAAATGGTGCATTATGGGTGGGCAAGATTCTTGAAAACCTATAGGCTTTTGCTATTTTCAGGCGTGGTGGTAAGTTTTGCCTATAAGAGTGCAATCTTAAATCACCTTCTTGTTTTTGATACCCTTAACGATGTTTATACGTTGTATGGTTCCTGATACATATTTGAAATTGCTCGCCCTGATCAATACCTCCCCATACCTTATGGTGGATATTTGGTATAGATTATGGCTTTCCTTTTTAGATCTCAATAGTATTTTATATGGGAGTTAAGTTTGAATTCCTTTTATTAGGAACTCGATTCAGGAAATCATAACCATGCCGTAAGCTCATATTCTTCACTTCCTAATAATCCGTGCACTTAAGTACTGGCCGAATTAGATAGCATGGGTGATTATTAATTTCGCTTAAAATTTCTTTTTTTTTAATAATTTCCATTTTACATTTCCAGCCACTATTCTCGTTATTTCTTTGTGGAGTTTAATAGTGCGATGGTGTTGTTATGTGTCTTTATATGATTTTTAGATACAATGGGGATTTCAAAAATATTAACTGAATCAAAGAGTTCACCACCTTATCCCGAAGTTTCTTAATTGTTTAATATATTCATTTAGTTGTTAGATTTGCTCAACGTTTTTCTAGCGGTCTTTGAGTAGATCATTTAATATTGTGTTGGTCTAAGAGCGTTCATTTCTTAGTATTGATAAACTTAAATACATATGTTTAGTTACAAAACCTTGATGCATCTTATCAATAAAGTTTACAAGGACTTTTCTTGTAGATTGTCTCGCGGGTAAATGAAGGGGAAACTATGTAAGTGCAATTAAGTCAGCTATTGCACCAATTTCAAGCCAAAACAGTTTGTTACCTGTTTCTACACTTGGGAAAATGGATGATGTCCTTTTTATAGTGATTTTATATTTTATTATGTAGTTGTTTACATTTTCTCTGGTATATTCGTTATTTTTTTATTTGTGTTTTTTTGGGTATTAATCTCCATTTTGATGAGGAGTGGGTCATATTAATTTATAACGATTTCGATTTGATACAACGTTAGAATAGACATTAATACTAGGAATTGTGCCCCAAAGAGAAGATAACAATCAGCATATTAAATAGAGTGAGGTAAGTCAACAACTTTATATCAAGTATTGAGCGGTGTGTTAATACATGTCTCATACAAAATAATAACCTTGACCAACATATAAGTGACCACCCTTTAGAAAGTACATAACTTATCGGACTCAAAAAACATGTCTAAAAACAGACTTATTCTAATAGAGACCTACATCGAACACAAGACTGTGTGGTTCCTAACTTCGGGGTAGCTAATTGAGACAAATTTCTAAGTTCAGTGAAGAGTTTTTTTTCTAACGATGTAACAAGCATTACTGCTACTTTGCGTCTTATTCTTTGCATAGTCTAACCGTAGAGAGATCTTTGCTCATGACTGTAAGAGCCCCATCTTCCATTACTGACCTTGTAGGGTTTTTGAATTAAGATGAGTGCCTATCTTTTACACGAGCGATGTCAATAAGAGGCGTCACTAGATGGCAATCCCCAAGGTATCATCAACCTGCCAAACTTCTATTAACTTCATGAATCAATAGCTACTCTCAATTTAAATTTTTTTTTTTCTATTTTCGTCGTGGTGTTTCTACGTGTATGATCATACCTTGGTTATTAGAAGGACGCATCGCTTTTTAGGTTGATCTCTTGCCTTTGCTTTCTTCTTCTGAGTTAAGGCTATATCCCTCTATCTCAAAATGTCTAGTACCGTCTGCAAAAACTCTCAATCAATTTTCGAGAAGCCTTCCGTTTCTTGTTTTGCAACATTTGGTTTTAGTATTGACATTGGATTTCTTTCAGTCCCGCTTGACTCACCAACCTTACCACGTTATGGCAGATTTTAGATGTTTTTTTTGATTAGTGTTTCTCTAACTTTTCCTCTATTCTTGAGCACCGTTGTACCTCTCTTCTAAACAAATGAGTGTACCTCATATTTGCTCTTTTATGAGTCTATGTCCTTCTTTTTTTTATTGTGTTTTAGAGACGATATTTAGTTCTACCAAGGATGGTAGGTAATTAATCAATAGATTAGATGACAACCGACTCCCAATGCTTTCATCCGGAATAGTTGGATTCACGCGATTCACATTATGCTTTGTAATTTATGGTTACAAACTAACTGTGTTGTTATTGAGATTTTTTATGGGGGAATTGCTTCCCATTATAGGGCGGTTTGGTGTCATTAGTTCATTAATAAAGGGATTTTTAAGAGATATCACGTAATCAGAATTTCTTACTGGGACTTCCTCGGGTAGAGTGTTAAAATTTGCTCGTGCCAAAGATTCCCAAGTGCCTTATAAGCAGTTTATTCTCGATGGTCTGATAGAGATCGATCGGAATCCGATAAGAGCATTTGAGGATATGCCACGGGAGCGGACACGGTGAGATCTAATCAGCTTGAATCGCCCACTTTTAAGCAACGTGCTTGCTTGGCTTCTACCGTTTCCCTAGTGGTGCATACTCTCAACTCTCGACACTTGGAAGTCTGGTTTGGTCTTATGGTTGTTGCTGAGGCCATTACTAGATGGCCACGCTTTCAAGTGTAGTCATAGGAAAAATGTGTCATCTTCTTGTCTTTGCTATCGTTTTTCCGTAACGCTAGGCACACCTCAACACGTTGTGTCCAACTTTTGGAAAATAGTTCAGGCGTATTCTGTGTTATGATGCCATGTGCCGAAACAGAAAACTGAAAAAATTTATAACTAAAGTATTGTGTGGAAATATAAAGAGTAGGATTGGTTTGTGTAGATAACGATGATAATTCATCGTTCTCATAAGCGGCAGTGAGAATAACGCTTCCTTTTAGTTAAGTGTTCGCGCCGTCTAAGTGGTTTTTAAACTATTGTTTGTATTTCAATAAACCGGGTTATCCACAAATATTTTATGATGGTATACTCTATTTGTTTGATTGAGGATTACAATTTTATCTACCTTTGGGTGTTATCTTCCCTTAATGTAAAAGTCTAATGTAAAAAGAACATGTGTAGTATGTAGAACTTTGTTTGGATGATACACTTCGTCTGATAAATTTGCAAGAATGTAATTTCAATAAGAGGAAGAATTGGCATAGTATAATAAGCTAAAGAGATATACGATTGTTATTGTGTTTTTTTCGAGTGTTGTGTCTTGTCAATAATTTGAAGTTCAAATGCTTGTGCCTATTTTTAGGCACTTTAGTAGTACTTCTCACTGCTTCATTGATGTTATGGATGTGTAAACCCTCCTATTAGATCTCATATGTTATTTCTTGATAGCCAAATTCTCAATCTATGAGTATTATGGTGTTTTAAAGTACCAATTAAACTTGGTTTTTTTGGTTTTTTTTTAGTTGTGTCTATACTGGAATTGATTACGGAAACAGCGTAAGTAAGTAGTCTGATTAAATTACATATCAATTGCATTAAGTAAGGCACCCAAGGACAAACCATTCATATGATTTAAGATAAAACCTGATTTTTTCGGCGCATTTATAATCTTGTTTTGCTGGTTTATTCATGGTATTCCATATTGTGACGTCTTGGGGCTGCACTATATTGGGCTCAGAATTATGGCCATAATGGTTAGGTTTGGCGTGGCGTCCACTTCTCCGGTGTGAAAGTGTCTTGGACTGCGGCATTTGGCTTGACTGCGTTCGTTTCTCGCTCCTAAATTTCGTCCTAAACTTGGTTTTTACTTCTCATTTAGCCCTCTGTATATGGACTTGTCGTGTTATTGATTATCTTATCAAATCATTGGTTATTTCCAAGGTAGTACTTTTTTGTAATTTATTTAAGTGAAAGTTCCAACATATGTCCACCCAGAGCATGTTATGTAATAAACGTTCAGGTTTAGTTTCCGAATAGATTCACAGATCACCTAGCAGTTATGCAGAGCATTGAGCTATGTTTATTTGACCATTCTCTTCCTTCTGAGAACGCTCCAAAATCAAATGGAGTTATTCCTCTGTGGAGCCCTCAGAGCTTAAAGGAATGTAGGCGCGAGAATGCACTGGTTACTGTCTCCGTGATGGCATTGAAGGTTCGGCGTCTTAATTAGAGGGTCAGAGTCCGTTTTTGCTTTCCTATTAATTCTCTATTACAAGTTCGGCGAGACCATTGTTATTAGTGCTCCTGTGTCGAACTTCCGTGTTTGTGTTAGTAGAACCACTTAGGCCCTCCATCGTTGTCAGCCACTTCGCGTGGCTTCATTTGCCAATCATATCAACCTTCTGATATACCCGGAGCCCCACTCCCACAACGGCCACGTCCTTAATTAAAGCTGGATTTCGAACTCTTCGCAAATACTTCTCCAAGAGGAAACTCCCACCCAACCCCTTAAAGATGGATAGGTAGAATGGGTCCCTTTTTCTAAGATGGAATATTTTGCTATGAACACTGTGTACGAGGCTCAACCAAAAAGAGTCCGGATTTCTGAAGAGCTTTTCCGGATGCTGTGGGCCGGCCCAGGAAGGGGCATCATTAAAAACTGCCAATATCTCGAAATCCCAATCCCTTTTCCTAAACACTTAAGGCGCGCACATTGATATAAGTCACTTCTCACCGTATATACATCATCTTCGTAAGTATGTATAGCTATGTCTTTTCCCCTAACCAGATTTATAATATATACTCTCATCTAGTCATGACTATTTTATCATCGGGATGTATTATTTGAACTGGTAAATCTGTAAATTCCCAATTTAGTGTTGTTGTGGGTATATTTGGTTTGGGTATATTATGGACTGATATTCTCTCCTTCTTCTCGCAGGTTCGTCAGGGCGACGAGGAGGATGCTAACGTCGATGGTGATGCACGGATATGAGACCAGTCTCTAACCGGGGTGGRGCTTCGACTTCTCGTTCTCAGCCTGGTCCTTCGACTTAGTTTACCGTACCAGGGACCTCTGCTGTAGTTTTTTCCCTGATGAGTTGCAAGATGAGTCTGCCTTGCAGGTTCTACTGTCACTCAATTTTTCGACGTGTCGCGAGTAGTAGATGTACCTGTCACCTATAAGGAAAGGGGTGACCTTAGCTTTGCATTGGTTGATTTTAGGACTTAGCTTAGACCTATTTAGACTTATTTGTTGACTTTTGTTTGACTCGACTTGACTTGACTCGACTCTAGCTGAGACTCACCATAAACTTGACTAAGCATTTGTTAGAAACCTATATTAATATTAACAAAAGTCCCACAGTAAGCTGTAACCCTGCTTATTATTATAGCAACCTCATTCATACATTATCAAGAACCCCAATGACCCTTTTAATTCTTCTGCCACATCCTTATACCAATGACATGGCTCTTGTTAGCTATTACAACTTACAAATATGAACTKCATTACTTCAAATAAGCYAATTGTAAAATATACCAGGTTATTTTACGGACAAACGCAAAAACAGTACTCCCTCCATCCAATGAATTTAAAACATTTCTATTTTTGGGGTCAAAATTTGCAAACTGATTGATAATGAGGTTAACCTTGATCATGCAGAGGCAGAGCCCAATTATAACCCTACTCAATCACTCATACATTATCAATGATACCCTATTAGAAATTAGAAAACACGTTATGCCCTCAAATTACTTCAAAGAAGC
>SNQN01006568.1:7267-24639 GCA_008642245.1 Bassia scoparia | reverse complement strand
TATTATATCTCTATACTTGATGGGTAGTTGTGTTTTTTATCATTCAGTTCTTAGATAGGCATTGGTCACTGCATCTTTGGTCGGCCGGGATTGGCATGGCATGAAGGTTTCCGAAGGATCAAGAGGGGGGGTGATTGAGTGCTTTAAATTTCGATTGTGTACTGTTTGGTAGTGTAGACAGTTGATGGTTCGCATGGAGTTAGTGTTAAACAGTACGTATCAATTCAAAGCAATGAATAATAAAGACCATCAACTTTAACGAGGTTACCACTCTGGGCTATGGTCTCCTATCCTAGTTATTATTAATTTCTCCTAAAAAAACAAGCACTCTCACTCAAATGTACGTGACTCACAGATACATTGTCACAATCATCAAACCAAGTGTTCTATTGACTTGAACACAAGCATTGTAACTAACTCACAATTGCACCATCACAACCTTCGTTGGTAATTCACTCATTTTCTTTTCTTCAATTACTGCCTTTATGAGTTTTTAAGAGTATTTATTGCGCTCAATATGTGTGATCTTGTGTATGAACGTTACCTTCTTGATCTTAGGTTTGGACTTTTCTCTTTCTTCTTTCTTAAAAATGACTTTAGGAACTAGTGGAGGTTAAGCCCTTCCAAGAAGAAACCAGCAGAGGAAAGCTAGTCAATAGTGTTGTTCTTGATGAGAATGTGAGACAGGAGAAATTCTTGGTAAGTTGATGGGCTGGTTCAGGGTATTTCAACCTCGTTCTGCCAAATGTCAAATGGAAAGAGCTAGCTGAGCTCATTGCGTTACATTTTCCTGTTGTTCAAAGCTTAGATGGTCAGGTATTGGTTCTGTTCCTCTAAGACTCGGGTCTCGGCTCTAGCTTGGTGCAAGTAATTGGTGTTCGGTGGATTAGAACAGGCATAATTGATGATAAATAGCAGCAGACTGAGGAAACAAGGTTGAAGACCCGCTGATTATGAGGAGGTCGATGAGAAGTTAGTTGAGATGATGATGCAAATGATATGATGTGAATTTAGCTTGTTGAGGGACGGAGTGATGCTGTTTTGCTCCTGTTTCCTCCCTATTTTCTATTGAATTTAAAATACATATTTATTGGCCTGTAACTATTAACTATCCACGACATCTTGTTCTTGTGGATTAGGTCCTTTTGGTAATCTTGCTGCTATGTATAACTTTTGATTATTTTGCCTATGCGATGGTAATGCTTAACTAATTAATCTTTGGAGCATGATATTGAATGGTGGTTGATGCCACTGTAGGATAGCCATTTAAGCATTTGTGCCATCACTTTATTTGATAGTTTTTTTAAAGATGCAAAGGGGGAAAAAGTGCGAAGTTGAAATGCATGAATTGTTTAGTTCAGTATTTTAGCTCAGTTAGTCTAGTTTTTTTTAAGACCATTAGAATAGCTTATTGTTCATTGAGTGTTTTACCTTTTAGGAATATTAGAATAGCTTACTTGTTTATTGAACTCTGTTTTTCTTAGAACCGTTAGAATAGCTGAATAGGGTTTTGACAAAAGAAATTGGCTTCGCGACCTTGATTACCGACCGAAAATCCAGTCGGTATAGAGGTTACGAGAAAAATCGGTCGGTAAGGGGTGTCGGAAACACAATAGTGTAATCCAAATTACGCGATTCCGACCGTTCGACCGAAAACATTCCGACTTTTTTTGGAGGGAAATACTTGGTTTACCGCCGATTTTACGGTGATATACGACTGTTGAAATCGGTCGATATATATGACCGAAAAATGTGGTAATCAAGTTTTCCCTCCAAAAATGAGGACCATGGAAGATTAACCGGATCGAAGGTCGGTCTGTATACCGACCGATTTACAAATGGTCGGTATACGACGATCCTTCGTCGGTAATTCTTCCGATATTATTTTTTTTTTAATTTAAATTTTGCATACCGAGGCCCCCCCGACATTGGTAGTAATCATCCAGTTGATTTTTTTTTTATTTTTAAATGTGTTACGACGATGTTCGGTGTAAAATTTGATTTTTTGTTTTTTTTCTTTCAGTATATATTTAATGAATTAAAAAATAATTAATTAATAATATATCTCAATAGAGTGCATTTTTCAATGGTTTTACTAGAAGGAAAGAAATCTGTCTTTATAGATAACCAGATAATCTGAATTAATTGTAAGAATCGATACATACAACCTTTAATTAACTTTTCATTTAAGGAAATAAGGAATGCCAATAGCATTCTATTCGCTGACCGACGAATTAAAAGATCAACATAGAGTGACTAACTAAGCACTAATGAATGAACTGAGGCTCTAATTTCCTTAAACAAGCCTAGACTGATTATCTACAAAATTACTCTTCATTAGAAACATCTCGATTATAATGTCAGTAACTGAACTGTTCCTGGTCTGAGTTGCTGGAGATGCATGCTTAAGTATTTGTCACCTGTAAGTAGAATAAGTTACTGATGTTAGGAAGAACTAGCGGCATGAAATATTGGTCTTAAATCTTCGATATTGAATGTATTGATAATTGAAAAGTAATATAGTATCAGACCTGAGTTTCTCAGTTGTCCTGATACTGAGAAGTGTTGCTTGTTGCTGACTTCTTGGTTCTTTCATCAAACCTTGCGCTGATTTGTTACACGTTTCAGGATACTGTTCTGCATTGCGCCTGAATCTGCGCTCAATCTTGTCATTTTCCTACATAATAAAGACCTTATACATAAGATTATGTGGTTCTTAAAAATTATGTGGACGCCAAGTAAATTAAACATTGAAGAATAAAGAGCCAGTGAACACGAAGACGCCAAAAAATAATAACCAACATTTATGAATAAATTTTATCAGTTCCTTAAATTAATGTGATAGCATAAGTACATAGTGCCCAAAATCATACTAACTACGTCCTATATAAGACCAAAATGTGTTTACCTTCTGAAATTCTCAGCAGCTTCAGCATTGCCTTGATTCGAATGATTTCTCAAACTTAACACCTTAGCAGCAACGACCAAACGTGCATCTTACACTGTTGCATCACATCTCGTCACAAACAGTTCCACCACTGATCATCAGTTGGGCGGTTGTTTGTGCAGAAGCATTTGCAGTAGAAGCTGCCCTACCGAAAACCACCTTACAAAGAGACTGTTTAAAAGTTAACATCTTTCTTAGCCAGATAAATATTTTCATTTCCATACAAGATAGATTACTTGGCTCCGCATGTACTTTAATTATTGACGAACGCTGTCCTGCGAGGATCCAGACACAATTCGTCAGCTCTGGCTAGCAGCTTTATAGCAGTAATGTTTGTCTTAAAGAACAAAAGAAACCACTTACACATTTAGAAAAACATAAAATAAATAACAATTCATGTCATGACTAACTGATATAACTGAATTGGTAATAAGTATTATAATCATGCTCCCAATAGTGAAATGCATCTGCAAAAATATTTTTAGGGTTTTTGTTGATTATACATGTACATTTTAGTATACCAGACAAATCACCAACTGTCCACAGATGAAAATCTTACTGTTGCTTGGATAAAGTAGCATTTGTTGGGCATCAATGGAATAAAGTAGATTTTTATTCTCCAGATGAGAAGTGTGCCGGCTAAAAGTGGTATGACAGCCCCAGTAATCCAGCTAGAACTGGTTCTTGTATATATTCTCTTTCATTCTCTTTTAGCTTCTGCATGAATCCAGTTGTGTGTCTAGCATTAAGATTGACAGAAGAATTTAAGCAGAGTCATTTTCAGGTTGCAACTTAAGAAGCTCCTTTGCTGGAACTTTCCGCTCAGATTGCTCAACTATTGTGGCATGGCTGACAGAACTATGCACATCTTGAGTCGTAGGGCTTAGGGGCATGTTCAATGAGGAGCTGCTTCTTACAGGCAAGTCGGCTATGAAGTGATCATGATAGATAGTGTTTTCAGACATGGACCAATCCAGAAGTCAACATGGAATTAAGTGAATGTTGTCGCTAGCAAGTCAACTGACAGATGATGAAGAATTCCCAAGATTAATTATTTCATCAGGCTTTATACCTAGTTCGGTATTTTTCAACAGCATAAGGATTCATATAACACCATGTTGATGCATATCCCATAATCATGGCATTCATGAGCAATTTATAGTTAGATGTATCTTAAATTATGTCTGTTCATAGTAATGTGCACATCTGCAATAAAATCATCAAATAGCTGTTCCTCAACTTATATTTACAAGTCAGTTTCAAAGCCAACATGAAAGACTTTCTGGTCATATTTGTCATAGAATCAAGCTTAAATACTATACTTAAAGTAATACATCCATTAGACCACAAATTCACTGCAGATTTGAAGCTTCCACAGGTCAGCAGGCACCTGAGTGACGCAGAGGATGCCATTACTTGGAGATGCCGACATTAATCTCTTGTGTTGCAGATAATACCATTTTGGTCATGGTCCAGGCAAAAAGCATTTACAATACAAGATATCAAATAAGAAATATGAAGTCTAGTTATAATTCCAGTTTTTAATATATAGGAATGGATTTTGGCAACACAGATCAGCAAATGAAGGACAGTTGCTTCCGAGAACATAGCAAGGTGTATGATAGGCAGAACACAGATACGCATTGACGAAATACACTTAAAGCGTATCTCAGTGATCCATTTTCAGATACCCCATCAAAGAATTCCAAAGATATAGAATCAGAAAAAAAATAATCATCGAAAAACAGCCTAGCGTCATTCATCTTTTGCATTCCATACATGGGATAAGAGATTACCCAAACCCAAAGAAGTTTTACTTTGTCCATATACAAGATTTGAGGCAATTGAGTGAATTGTGCCACTTATCAAAGCTTGGTCCTCAATGCTGATAATACATTAAATAGTCGCTCGTTCGTTTTCCATTATCCAACTGATACATTTGTAACTCTCTCTGGGCTTCGCATATAAAGAGCCCCATCCTAGCAGTCATGATAAACATCCGGGCTAGGAATTCGTCGAACACCTTAAGAGATCAGTCCTATACACACTACATACATATTCATCTAATACTCAATGAAGGAGACACCAACAACCTTTTAAAGGCAAAGCCGATTTTGCTCACTTCTCAATTCCCTCATGCCAAACGCATCAACTAAATTCATTCAATTCTCAACCTAAATTTCTTCTAAAACAAAATCTTTTTCCTTCTAATTCACTATTCAAAATACCCATTATCATAGCAGTAAACAAAACCAATCAACACTCTCAAAACACTTCTAGCTGATTCAAAGCCCAAGTTCCAATCTGTGTAGTCCGTAAAACAACAAAAAATTACAAATTAATACATTGACATGGGAAATCCAGATCTCTAAGTATACATTGATATTATATATTGAAGCTCAAAGTATACTTATTGGCTTTGATATTACTTTAAAAATTGGTTTACGAATTACTTTTGGAAGGCAATTGTCTAGCTTTCTACAAGTCGATCAAAAACATCAAATTCCGTTTGTTTTTCCATAAATAAAATTCTTACTTATTTTTTGGTTTGATGATAAAACATCCATCACAATAAATAACTATGTTCAGAATATTACAAAACTGAATACACAGAATATCCACGCGATAACGATAAACGAAATAATAAAATAAAGAATCAAAAGAAACTCTGGATATTTAATTTTGCTTGAGTAGACTTTACGGAATTCAATCATTAAGTTTAATAATGATAATTGTTTTTGCTACAAAAATTCAATATTTGGCCCTTTTGGGTCATCGCGAAGCAAAGATTACTACATCAGAGTATGACATAGAAAAGCTTTTTGAACAATATAAGTAATCCATGCAAATGCATAAATGATCAAGTAAATTAAAGTCATAAAGTAGGTTGACAACAGATTAGTATCAGATTTGGTGTGATTAATTCAAGTCTGCATTGATAGAGATATCATAATATAATTATTCAATGTACCAAAAGAATGCTTACCGAGTTTTCGTAGGATGGACATGTGAAGAATTGGAAAATAAAAGCTTCTTAAGTTGATATTAATTAAGATTATTTTATACCTCTGGTAATCTACTTTGCTTGSCATTCTTTTAACTTTGAAATTTCCTATTTTTTTGTTAAACAAAAGCTCAGTTTTAACATCTCTATCCTCTACCCTGATTATTCCATACATCCACAACACAAACTGAACAGATCAAGAATATTGGTTGTATTTTTTAACCTCTCATTCTTATTGTCTACTTTAATGTTTACATTCACTTAAAGTCTTAAACTAAACAAAACTTACAACTCGTGCTTGCGGCCTTGTGGGCCTTGTGAGTTTAATTCTGTTTGTGTGTAATGAAGATCGAATTGAAATGTTTTATGAACTGTTTTATTCTTATAGTTTTGCTCAATTATTTATCACGGCTTATAAGACTCTTAATCCAAGCTTTTGTGCGAGAAAATGTCTTAATTTGAAATTTTGAAGTGTGTCGAAGTAATTTTTTCTATACATAACACAATTATTGGTTACTTTTTAATCCAATATTTTCTTATGAATCAATTGTTACATATAATTTATTATACAAAATGTGTTAGTTTTTATAGCCGTGATACAATTTTAATATTTCCTTACAAGTGCCTAATATACTTTTAATATTATGTTTGTTTACATTGTAGTGTTTTTATTCAGCACCATATTCGCAAGAGGAGATAAATGATGCTCGTGACGCAACTAGTTCATCAATCATTGTGTGTAGTCATTATTGTAGGATTTTAGTAATTAATTTAAGCTAACTATTTATAAATTCAAATTTTGTAGTATTTATTTGTTAGTTACTCAAATTATGTACGGAATCAAAATATATATGATATTTGGAATACTTTAATGATTATTTAAATATTTTGAATTTTATGTATTGTTTATATTGTAAAACATCATTATGAATTTGGCAAAAATAAATTTTATATCCTAATGCGTCACCTATTTTGTAGCATGGACACATTAGCCTACCTAATGTGTCGTTTATTATATAACATTGGACACATTAGCCTATTTAACGTGTCCCTTCTTATGTAAACTTAGACACGTTAGCCTACCTGATGTGTCCCATCTTATGTAAAGTTGGACATGTTAGGCTACTRACGTGTCCCTTATTTTGAATCGTTGGACACGTTAGACTATCTAACGCGTCCTTTCTTATGTAATGTTGGACACGTTAGCCTATCTAACACGTCCCTTCTTATGTAACGTTGGGCACGTTAGCGTACCTAACGCGTCCCTTCTTATGTAACGTATGACACATTAGCCTACCTAACGTGTCCCTTCTTATGTAAAGTTGGATACGTTAGCCTACCTAACGTGTCCCTTCTTATGTAACGTTGGACACGTTAGCGAGCTAACGTGTCATTTCTTACGTAACATTGGACACGTTAGCCTACCTAACGTGTCCCTTCTTATGTAAAGTTGGATACGTTAGCCTACCTAACGTGTCCCTTCTTATGTAACGGTGGACACGTTAGCGAGCTAACGTGTCATTTCTTACGTAACATTGGACACGTTAGCCTACCTAACGTGTCCCTTCTTATGAAAAGTCAAACTTATTAGACCACTTAATGGTCACCTTTAAGTAAGGCTATTGTGTCTCTTCTTAGAATTGAGGGGACGCGTATGCCTACCTAACGTGTCCCTTGGGTAGGGACACAATAGGTTAGCACCTATAGTGTCGGTGGCTATCGCGTCCCCCCAAATTAGTCACGATAGGCCATTTAGAGGGGACACTATAGGTGTTTTTTGTAGTAGTGTATGCCTTACGGTTGCTTTTAATTTGAATTCTCAAATAGTTTGTTAATCAATATTACATGCAAATACATAGAAAGTCGAATTTCTAAACAAGCATGCAAAAGGGAGTTTAGAATTGAGACGKTKGCCTCAAACCTACCTCGCAACACGATGTCGAAGACCAAGGACGCTGCTTCGGACCCTTGTCAAACCTTTAGGACCCTTGAAAACCTCCTAGATCTATTGCTAAAGAACCTTTGAATGTGTTTGAATGTATTTGAGTGTGTTTGTGAGAGAAAATAAGAGAGAGAGAGAGAGAGAGAGAGAGAGAGAGAGAGAGTTGGACGAGTGAGAGAGTGTGCGTCCAAAGAGTGATTAGTCATGAAATGAATAGGGAAGTCTCCCTACTTATAGGAAAACGTCGAAATCGGCCAAAGCAGGCAATTTTTTGGCGCAATTACGCCCAAAACTAGGCGCAATTGCGCCCAGTATGAGACTTGATTTCGGCCGATTTTCCTTGCCTCGAATAGTGTAATTGCGATGATACAATATTGTAATATAATCGTACGTGGTTTTATACGATTATTATCTGATATGATTGCGATTGTGTCGAATATTATTGCGATATTCGAGATTGCTTTATCTCGAATAATGAGATTGTAATGAAATAATATCGTAATATAATCGTATAAAATATATATGTGATTTTATACGTTTATAGTTGATATTATTGCCTTATGGATGATATTATCGTGATGCTCGAGATTTTCGGTCTCCTCGAGACGCAAGTCTCGAGGCGAAATTTCCCGGGATGGCCCGCTTTGCTTGGTTTTGCGTTTTTGCTTAAGAAATTTATAAATAAAAAACCATAAATCGAAAAATTATGGAACAAATATGTAAAAATTCCTTGTAAAAAACAGTGTGTTGTGTTAAAATTTCGTGAATTTTGGAACTGTTTTCATAATTTAATTAATTATTGCAAAATAAATTATATTATTGAAAATTCTGAAAATTGCCAAAATAATTAGAAAATTTTTGAAAAATTGCGATATTTTTTTGGAAAAAATGTTTCAAAATAAATTAAAATTATTTGAAAATTAAAACTTATTTTTTTGAGGTGCTAAATACTTGGAAGAGGTGTCCAGTGCAAGGGAATCAGCCTTTTTTAGGGCCTGTCATGGTCCTAGTTCTCTCGATTTCACTTTTGTGTTGCGAGGGGTGTCTTCTCATTGGCCATTTTTGGCTAGGAACAAATGTACTTATCTACAGAACCCCCACTTTGGCTGAGTTTGCAGAGAGTAAAATCTCGTAAAACGAAAGCCAAAGTACCCAATACCTGGAAAAAAAAATGCGTTAATTTTACCTGCACCTGCGGTTGCATGTTGCTTGTTTGCTTGTCTCCGTTGTTAAAACTTTTTCTTACGTTTCCACCTATTGTTCTGATTTCACCTGGGCTCCGTGCTTCGATCATTGGGGGAATTTCCACTTATGGTTCTGATTCCACTGGGGATTTTCTGCTAACAGGTTGTCCGTTAGGACTTCCTGGGTAACTTCTATCTCAATTTTCCACTCCGATGGCTCTGTTAGAACTTCATGGGGAATTACTATCTCAATGTCCAYTCCGATGCCTCAGTTAGGACTTGGTGCTTGCTTGAACTATTTTATGCYATCTCGGCTAGTCGTTTGGGAAGATTAACATATTGGTAACGCAGCGTATAGCCACGATCGCGTATARCGAATGTCTTTTTGCAGTGTGTGCTCGATCTGCTRTATCCCATCTAGGCTAGTCGTCCRGAGAACTAAACTTGAGGTAACGTCGCATATAGCCACGAGTGCGTATAGCAATGTCTTTTTGTAAATGCTTGCATTGCGTATACACAATCGGGCTAACGCGTGGCCCTTGCGAGGATGATGCAATTTCAATTGGAGAATATGCTCTTTGACTTTGATCTGCTTTCGACCTTCACTTGATCGTGGCTATTGATTCGTTGTGACTTTTCATTTGCTTACGGCTTGTCGTAGCTTCGTTGGTGTATTTTTGTAGGACTTTYGGGCCCGTTTTGCTAGCTTAGGGGCACTTTGGTCATTATGCATTTGAACGACATTGAAAGTTGGTTGGTATTCCCGGGAAGTACCAACGACATTTGAACGCAACGGGCTTTGTGCGTACACAAGTGGGCCCACGAGAAAGCTCGAAAAAGACAAAAATAGACAAAATCTGGGCGCAATTACGCCCAGGATTCAGCTTCTTTTGGCTGAATTTCGTGGCCTTTTAAGGCAACCCTGCCTCATTTGTTATTTACTCTTTGCTTTGTTTGTTGCAAGCTCTCTCTAAACTCCATTGCTACATCTTGGAATTGCTTGGAAATGCTTTGTTTGCTCATCAAATCCCAAATTCAAATAAGTTTACTACTCCAAACTTGAAATTCACTTGTAAGTTGCAATTGTAATATTTAAAATCATGTCATTTSAATATTCCTTTTCAATTTGTTCAATAGAATTGGATTATTCATGCTTATGTGAGTCTTTTGCAACTTGTTTCATCAAATTTGTTGCGAATTTGAATGAGTTATGCCATTGTATGCTTACTACTTGGAGAATATGATGTATAGTAGCTTGCCATACCCATGCCTTGTTGAATTATACATATCTTTTGTTTATTCTTGCTTGTTGATGATAAAGTAGTCCTTTCCATGCCTATTTACAACAATGTGGATGCCCATGTATGATTTCACCATTGTAAGTAGCTTAAAGCTTGAAAAAAGTGCTTGTTAATGGTGATTGCTTGATAAATTGTGAATTATGGCGTATGAGTGAGCATTTACACCATCTTGAAATCGTCGTTGCATATAGAGTTTGTGAGTGGAATCGTGCATTCTGTTAGCAATGTATATTCACGGGGGAGAGGAAGTTCTCTTTCTCACATTTTTAGTTGCTTGCCTATTGTTCCAACTGCTAGGAAATTGTGCATGTCCTTCGATTATGGTTGTGTTGGTTAGTTGTAAGCCCCCGGAGGGCCTTTTTCTTGTATGCGAAATGCTAATTTTAGCCGTTATGCTACCCCTTTGTTTTCTGAATCGTTGCTCTATTCTACTTGTAGCATGCCAGTACGAAGAGGAAAGAAAGTGCGCAGTTTCCGCCAGAGATGGAAGGTGACTGACTGGGATAACTCTGAGTTATGCTGCTCCCCTAATTATCACATTTCTGTTCGTCTAAGGAATGGACGGGTATGTTACTTTCACTTGTCTGGTTATCTTTTGTTTTACCTCATTTGCTAACTTTTGTGTCATCTCTTGTGATGGCCAATTATCGGACCCGGACATACGGGACCTCTCATACGATTGGTGATCTCTTCCGTAGAGATTTCTTCGAGTGTCGTAGAGGAGTATGGAATATCCTCTGGCGATGTGGCTTTCAGGATTTCGTTCTCAACCTGACTAGTCAGTCATATTCGCTTACTCCCAGGACCCTAGTGTTCGACCTGATGATGTGATTTTGGATACCACGAACACCTTTCACTTCCCGTAGGGGAAATGGTTGCGGCCCCCTACGACTTTGCGATGTTGACTGGGCTCGCATTCATAGAAAAGTTTGTACCGTTAGGCTTTCTAATCCTCTTTTGGATGAGTGGCAGGGTCCGATTGCTTCCCGCCTGCAACCTTTGAATATGGATAACCGGGCATCACAGAGCGTGCTCATGGTGATTCTAGAGCTGACAGGCACCACTGATGAGCAATTAGCTAGGATCTTTATCTTGGTGATGCTTTGCACRGCGTTGTGTCCTAATAAGGGAACGGGGAGCAGAATTCAGCTTCGCTTTCTTCCCATTCCGAAGGATCTTTATGCCGTTTCCTCCTATGATTGGGGCGGATTTGGCTATCCTGCTTTGATGCATTTTATGAGGTTATACTGCCRTCAGGTGAATGGCGCTGCAATCCCTACACTAGTTAGCTGCTGGAGATTGCTCGAGGTAATTTTCTTTGACTTTTACCACCTTGTTTGCATTTGATTTGGTTCTGTTGCCTGACCCCGTTAGTTGTACTTGCAGTTTTGGGCTTACGAGTAATTTCCACGCATGGGCTTGGTTCCAAGGTTGGACCCTCATGCACAGCCTACTAGATGGGCCGTGATGATGCGGTGGATACCTCGGGACACTCCGTCTTGGAATGGTGGGCTCCAGCAGCTGAGGAGGATTCTCCGCCGCCTGTACCCAGTTGAGGTGAGTTCCACTGTCTTTTACTTGTATGCTTTCATTGAATGCACTGTGATTTTAAACACATTTTATTGCAGGTGGAGTCGCGCCCGTGGAGGCGAGTGGGGAATGCGACACAGAGGAGGTTCCTGCAGCAGCTGAGCTTGCTAAGAGGCGATGTCTTTTTTGGGGACCTCAAGGGCCTATTTGGTACTTTGGAGAGCGTGTAGTGAGGTAGCATAGACTTTATGAGCCTCTAGTGCCTCAGGATCCTCCAGTTACTATGATGGATGAGGAGCTGCTRGTCACCACGCTTTCCAACGACTTGAGTCATGGCGAGGCRGTGGAGTACCATCTCTTGCTTTGTGACAGGGTTAGGACGCCTATGCGCGTTTCGTTGAGGAGCGACTAGCCCCCCGAGTCGAGCTACTTGCTAAGGTATTAGTCTTGCTTATCCACACCTTTATTTTGCATTTGCTTTTCGTTAGTTGTGCACTAACTTTGACTTGGCTTGTGCAGCCTGATTAGGACCTTGGTGAGATCCACTTTGCTGACTTATGGATCCGTCCTGGCATAAACAAGTTCATTGGGCTAGCTCCTCCAAATGCTAGGCATGCTCAGAACTCGATGCCCCCTGGAGTTGGTCTTGTAGGGAACATTTTACTTGTTTGATTCTATCTTTTCATGCCAGTATTCACTCATGTGTTGCATTGCTTAATTTGCGAAATAGATGCCTCGAGCAGGCGTCATGAGGCTGCTAGGAGTAATAGATGCTTAGAGACACTCCTACTGTCAGCTGGGAGACTCAGTAAGTGCACCAAATCTCGCAATTTCAATGCTTTGAAGGGTCAGGAACACGTTTATGACTTGAAAATCCTTTGCAGTTTCGTAAGGGCAACGATGAGGATGCTGATGAAGATGGCGATGCACGGATGAGACCGGTCCCTAACCGGGGTGGAGCTTTGACTTCCCGTTCTCTGCCTGGACCATCGTCTTAGTTTACCGTACCAGGAATCTCTTATGTAGTTTCTTTCCCTGATGGGTTGTTGGACGAGTCTTCCTTGCGGGTGCTAGCATCACTCGGCTTTTCGACATGTCGCGAGCGGTAGATGTGAAGGTTTCCCGAAGGTACTCAAGAGGGGGGGGGGTAAATTGAGTGCCTATTAAAAATTTTCGATTGTGTATTGGTTTTAGTAGAGTAGACCAGTTGGACTGGTCCCGCAGCGGAATAAGTGTTGAACAATACGTAGAACGATATCTAGCAATAATAATAAAGACACGCAAATTTAACGAGGTTCACCAAACTCTGGCTACGTCCTCCTATCCTAGTTACTTTATTTAATTCTACTCCGACATAATCAAAGCAACCCTCAATCACAATGTATGTGAACTCACACACACACAATGTCACCCTACACTCAATCCAAGTGTGCTAATTCGCACTTGAACTCACAAGCACTCTCTAAGGAACTATCAAAAGCTACCCARTCACCAACCCCTTCGTTGTGATTAAACACAAATCACTTTTCTCTCAATTACTCACTTTATGAGTTTACAAGAGTATTTGATAGCTCAATTTCTTTGTGCACTTGTGTGTATGAATTGTACTTGCTTGATCTAGGCTTAGACTTTTTCTCTTTCTTTTAAGAACGTGGAGAGAAGTATATTCGTGAGTCTATATGCATGGATATTTATAGGCAAAGGCCTGGAAATTAATAGTGATGCAACCCTAGAATATAAGAGATAAATAAAGATATATCTCTTCCCTATATTTTAGGAATTTCCCATAAGATATTATTCTATACAAGATGATATAATATCTTATGTTACTTTAATTTCATCTCAAATAATTACCATATATCCAAACATATATTCCCACCAGATCATCTTTGAAGTTTCCATAAAACCGTTTTAAGAAAAACTTTCCAAAAAATATTTTTTAAAAAACTTTCCAAAAATCTTTTCTTGCTCGACAAGATGATACGCGTTGTGAAAACAACACAACTGTTTTCCCAACTGCTAGGGTCAAAGTCAACCAACCAACTAGTTTAGTTCCCTTAAACTTTAAGAGAGAAAGTTCAAAGCCTAATGCCATAAACCAATAATACAAGCACTCAACAAACACATTCATGCACTGATACAACAAGAAGACTTATTTCTAATCCTAGAACTAATCTTCTTTGTTCTTTAACTTTTCAAAGCTTCCTTGATCTTCATACTAAGCTTGATCTTCTCGAGATCTTCCTCGAAGGACTTTCTGCTTCAATAGTTGGAATTCCTGTATGCCAAACACAAATAGCAATTTGCATAATATAACTTGTTAGCATACATGTCACTCTCTTTCAAGTGACCAAGAACAATATCTCAGCAATTCAAACCAACGTTATTCATCAGACCAATGTACCTGTTCTTGCGACTGTTTGTCATCACTCAAAATAGTAGGTGACTCAAAAAATTCCCCCTTTTTGATGATGACAAACCCTGTGAGAAGTTCTTGTAAACAATAAGTTATATGCAAAAACAACTCTATCTCAATGGTAATATTTTTTGTCTTTTTCTTTTTTTATCATTTTTTCGACTCTAAGTGAAACTACCAACTAACTAACTTGGTTATTTCCTATGATAGTAATAAAAACAAACTATCCAGAATCATTTTCTGTAAGAGAATCATCCAGATTTTTATTTGACTCAACTTATATTAAAGTACAACTATACTAAACGTACTCAATCTAAGCTAGACAAAGGCTTCCAGAACTTCTAAGTATTTTCCCCCTTTTGGYATCATTAAAAACCATTCACGGAATAAGAACGTGCACAAGATATCGTTTTTAACCCAAGGGTAGCATCAACTACCAATTCATACCATAATCTGCATAAGCTTGTTAGTTTCACAGTTCACAATCCCAAAACAAAGCAAACATGTAGAGTAATAGTTCAGCAGAGTCATATAAGAACCAAATTACATCAATAATATCTTGTAACATGGCATAGAAAATAGATAACCAAAAGCAGTTCAAAAGGTAGGGGGAGGCGAACAAAAGCTAGAACAGATCATCACTCATCATCATCATCTTCTTGATCCTCCATCTCGTCCTCTGAAGCATCAGGATCAGAACCCTTATCATCCTCATCATCTTCAGGTTCCTCATCATCATTATCATCATTGGCTTGCTCATCCTGACTTYCATCTGTAGAAGAGTGGGTGGATTCCTCGAGGTCAATTTCTTCGTCTTCCTCAGACTGCTTTGCAACTGATCCCTTAGCAACAGAACCCTGACTAGTAGCAGAAGTAGATGTCTATCCAGCAGCAGCAGAAATAGTAGTCTGAACAGTAGGAGTGGTCTCAACCTTCTAACCAGTACCAACGACTACCTGTCTTGCAGTTCCGATAGCCTTCATACTAGCAACCCAATCTCTAGTCTCATTTAACTTATCGTCTAAACTCCCTTGCCTCTCAGTGAAGGAAGTGGTTAAGCCATGCACCATAGTCACCAGCATCTCCAATGTTTTATCTTCCTTTTCAATCATGTCAAACAGTGGAGTGAGATAAGTAGATGTACTGGTCTCCTCTACCTTTCTTCTCTTTGCAGCAAGTTCCTTCTTTTCCTTCTTTACTAGAGAGTCTCCAACATTGCACAGCTTGTCACCCTTGATGTCCAATCCCTTTAGGCGTAGAATTTTTGTGCAGGGATGGTGTCACCACTGAGAGTGTGACCTTCCTTCATCAAGATCCCAGAGATGAGGGACCCTTAGGCTAGAGAGTGAGAGGGAGCATTCTTGCAATTCATCATGTGTTCAATTATTGGGGCAGGAAAGTTAATTTTCACATTCTTTATCATAAGGTAAATTAGAACAATATCCATGATCCTAACTAACCCTCTGCCCTGTGACTTTTGGATCAATACTTTCTGACAAATCGAATGCAAGATCTTCATGATAGGTTACCTAAGACTAGTGGTTTTTAACCCTTCCCTAGTCCTAACAACCTTCCCAAACAAAAACTTCATTATCCWATCATGACCTACACCATCAACAGTAGGCAAACCATCTGCACTATATCAAGCATAACCATCTCTAGGAACATTGAATAACTCAGCCAATGAAGAAACAAATACACACACATCTTTGCCATACGCATTGCTAACTAAACTCATATTAGGATATTGAAACAAATTAGCATAAAACTCCTTAACAGGCTCTAAATGAGCCTTCTTAACAATCCTAATATGATTCAGCCAGCCCTRAAATTCTAACACTTGTTTCACTTCAGACAACGCAGGAATATCCCAATAACCTTCTTCACAACTATAACCAGACATAATAGATTTCTTAGAAGACTGAACAGTAGAAGGAGAAGCAACTGTTTTACCTTTAGCAAATGGGGGAACAGGTGCCTTCCTCTTGGTTACCTTGGGGGTACCAATGTACTGTTCTGCTTCCKTCATCGGCTTTTCATTATCCTCAATCTTGACCATTGAACCTCGAGTGGACTTCCTCAATACAACCCCTGTCACTCTAGCACCCTGAGTAACTCCTACAACCTGAGAGCCAACCTCGACCACATCCTCATCGTCACCCTCAGTTTCTTCTTCCTCCTAATCCTCTGGTGGCTTCAAAAACTCGGACTCAAGAACCTTTGCAAGATTCTTGACAACAGAACYTTGTTCCACCTTATTATTCTCAACCTCAGCTRGTTTTGAACTAAGCTAGGGTTTTGAGCTGAAAGAAAAGTGGGAGTAGGTTCCATAATTTTAGGGTGTGYGCAAGTAGTGGGTTGTGATGATAATGTAATTAGAGGTGGTGGTGGAATTGTGGTTTTAGGTGGTGGTGAGGTGATTTCTAGTGGTGGAATCGGTTTTTCAGGTGATGGTGGAATTATGGTTTGATTTTGTGGTGGTAGTGGTGGTTGCATGGTGGTTGTTGTAGTGGTGTCAGAGTACCATTGTTCAGGTGGTGGTGCTGTTTGAAGTGGTGGAGCTGAAGCGGTGGTCTTTGTGGTGTCGATGGTTGTTTCTGAATGTTCAGTGGCCACAACAACCTCCGGTTGTGAAGCAGTAACCTTCTTCCCTTTCCCCTTTCCCTTTCCAGTAGGTTTCCCTTCTTCCCTTTTTGCGCTTTGATTGAACTTGACATGGAAATCGAGATGACTCAGAGAGAGAAACAAAGACTTCCGAGTGATGAAATTGAGTTATGATGATCAGAGAGAAAATAAGAGGGAAATATATAGTGAAAGTAAAGAGAAATTATAGAAAAAAAGTACTTGACAGTTAAGTAAAAGAAGTGGAAGTGCAAGAGAAATAACTTCCCATAAATACCTTAACTTACCAAAACAAGTGGAACGTTCTCATGGGTTGTACCCACGAACTCAGATTTTTGCCAAAAAATGAAATTTGAACTGCATAAATATCCCAACTGGCAGCAGTTAAGGACATTCAATTAATTCTTTCCAAAACCATGAGTATTT
>SNQN01006567.1:25190-37887 GCA_008642245.1 Bassia scoparia | reverse complement strand
GGAACTTGTTTTTGGAAATGGATCCAGTGGCCTTTGGGTTTCTTTAAGGGTAAGTCTCATAGTGGTTGGAAGACAGTTGAGAAGGAGTTGTGATTTGGGTGTATTGTTTGAGAGTGGAAAATTGTTGTGAGGTAAGTCCAGAAGTGTTGTGTCCCCTTCGGAGTTTGGAACAGGGGCATCATGTATAGTGAGAATTGGATGGGTTAGGTTGTCGTCCTCGTCTCCGCAAGCGGACGAGTTGTCTCGGATAAGGAAGTTTGGCCATTCTAGGGACGGGTATACTTTGGTGGTTGACTCCGTTATCGGTCAACCTTTTACTAATTAATACCTTAGTTGAGCCCGATTTGTTCACTGCGGGTTCTTGTCCATGTTACAACTGTGAACTTCATCTCTGTTACTGTTGTTGATCTTATAAGTCCATCCTGTTTTGATTTAATTTGTGGTACTTATTTTGGTTTAATTCCTTGGTTTGTTTTCTCTATTGACTATCAATATTATTGAAGGTTTGTGGTCTCTGAATCGAATTCTTCTTATTTTAAGCCTTGCATTTAGTTCTTGTTTAGTTTTGAAATGTTGGTGTTAGGATGTCTAGTTACTGCGCCACTAAAGTGGCAAATTTTTGTTGGTTTAGATGATTGCAGGTCAAGCGAGTGATTGTTGTTGGAGCTGCTTGGGGAAGGACAGTTACTGGAGAACTTTAAGGTTACCCTTTAATTCGTAACTATTGTGTAAACGTTTTCGAATGCTTTTAAGGTTATTTGGGAGATGGTTTGCTCCTTGGATTTGAATGTGAAAACTTATTGAAGTTTGTTTTGGAAGTTTTTAATTATTTTGGCATTCTTTTTGAGACCCTACTTAGTGTATTGTTTCCGGCCAATGCACCAAGAATAAGACGGGGTCGGTTTACAAAAACCAATTCACAACTCCAATTGGGGAGTGGATAGAATTGATGAGATCCAACAAGGTTTGCTTGTTGATCAGAAAGGTATAAGAGGGTTTAGATCGATTTCTTCTCTTCTACTTAACTCGCTACGTAGAGCCTTGAATCTTTTATGTAAGTGTGTAAGATTAAAACCGAGAATCTTATGTTGTTAAAAGATTATTGATATCTAAAAGGAACAGGAACACGTGTCTCTTCTATCCAAGAGTGATACTTTTTGATCTTGAAAGATTAACTGATGCTGACTATGCAGGAGATTAGTAACAGGAAAAGTCTTCTGGAATAGTCCGTTCCTTGGTTCTTGTCTTGTTCCATTGGGCCATCAAAGGAAACAGAACACTGTAGCCCTATCTACTGTTGAAGAGCTGAATTGTTTGGCTGGCTGCGGAATATGTTTTCTCAAGTTCTATGGATCAAACAATTAAGAGACTATGGTATGAGTATGACTGTATCCCATTTTATTGTGATAATACTAGTGCATATGTATTTCTAAAAGATCCAGTTCATTCATTCCAAAGTCAAGCATATACATATTAGACATCATTTTTAAAGGATTATGTTGAGAAAGGCTTGATCAAAATTGACTTTGTGAAACTGAAATCAAAATAGCTGACATTTTGACAAAGCATTGAGCAAGGGACAGATTTGAGAGGATTGCAGTATGGAACTTGGATGATCACTATCGCTAGAATAGCCATCAACCCTAACAAAGGTATGATCCTAACATCATGTATATAATATATATGTCTCATGCACACATTTTATGTGAATAGGCATTACCAAGTAGTGCATGTATATTCTTTGTGTTTAATATGAAATCACATGTATTAGTTGAAGCATGCAAAATTATGTAGTCTGATAAATATAAAGCCAAGTGTTTTGTTCAATAGTTCAAGTCCAAAATATCTAAACATAAAACAATCTTTAATTTTATCTTCTTTATTCTTTTAATTAATTCTCTACAGCTAATTCAAAAATTAAAAAATTCAAAAATATTTAGATCCAAATTGCTGTATTGCATTCGGAAATCAAAATTCCTAGAATATCTCAACGGATGCAAGTAAATCCATGTTCAATGCACATATAATATCGCTATAGTTGTCAAATTACTGCATCAAGTTAATAAAGTTACTGACTAATTTAATTAATACCCATAAATTTGTGACCGTCCACATATTCATCTCCTTACCTTCTACCACTCGTTCACTGCAATATTTAACCCTATTACTTAACATGAGATCAAAATTCAAACTTCACTTTTTCATCACCACTCTATCAAAAATTCAAAACACGCAAAAACTTCAATTCCACCATGGATATTTCTCCTTCACCAAAACCCTCTCGTTCTGTAGCATCAAACTGAAATTTCAAAAGAAGAGGAACTGGAGGAAATGAGGAGGAATGGGAGAGAGTTGGGCGAACCATTCCATAGAGTGGCAAATCTCTGGTGCCACTCGAATTGAGAGTCGTTTGCCGATCTGATGATGGGAATGGTGTGAATTCGAATGGTGTAAGGCAAGTAAGTTCCTCAATTGCTCGAAATTCTTGAATTTCAGGTTGGTGTGATCTCTTTGGTACTTGTTATCATAATGTTAGTGTATATACAATTATGGTTAAAATTTGTGAGACTTTTAAGAATGAAGGATGGTGTGGATTTTCTGCAAAAAATTAAAAAATAAGAAAATTGAATTTGATGCTCGCTGACCTAAGTGAAGTTTTGGTGTGCCTAAATGAGGGGTTTATGATTATTTTAAAGGTGCTTATGAGAAATCATTGAGGGAGAAAGGTGGAAAAGTCTGTGGAAGGTTTTGTGTTAATGATATGTTATTGCTATGTGTAACCTTGAAAATATCAAAACAAACAACAAATCATTTCTCCTATTCAAAAATTCTCTTTCATCTTGTGTTTTTGTCTGTATCCCTAGACTCATTATCGAGATGGAGCAAATCATCTTGATACTGTGCTCATGTACTGCTTGAACACAAAATAAAATCAACTTTCCTGCTTTGTTAATCAAAACACTAACCTATTTGCATTGAAATGGCTACAAATTGCTATATCCAACCTTCAATACCCTGTTTGAAGCTCTTACATTAAGAGAGATAGGACGGTCTACACATGCCAAGTCATTCACTTTGTGCAACCAAGTACCTTGCATAGCACTTGCGCTTGTGTGAAAGTGTGTTGTGTGTTGTTGTGAGAATGGTGAAGTGAGGGAGAATGAGATGAGGGAAACAAACCTGTGAAAGGATAGAGGGAAAAGGTGCGGAACCAGAAAAGGAGAAAACACTGAGGTTGTGGAGGAACAGACTGAATGGAGGAAATTTCCTGTGCCTAGGCGTTCTGAAGAGGAAGGGGCCGAGGTAGGGGAAGAGGAAATTTTGAGAAAGAGTGGGGAGAAACTAAAAAGGCTACTGAAAAAGGAGCAGATGCCAATCCTATTATGATTTAGATGCAGAAGAGGAGGAAGCAAGAAGAAGGAAACCAGTTGAGGAGCCCCTTGCTCCCAAGGAAACAGAAACAAGAACCTTTCTGTCATGGAGCTTTCTATGAACGTTTTGGACAAGGATTTGATGGTCTTCAGTTCATCAACACCTCTGAGGAACTGAAGGACATCAAAGCAAGTTCTGATGTACAGCAAGTTGGATGTGGCTCTCACTCGATTTGTCGCAATCGAAGGGATGCCCACAAAGTCTACACCCCTCTCAAGAGAACTATGAATGGGTCTCAATGATAGCATCAATTCCAGATTGCTAAGGGTCAAGAAGATCATTGACCAAGGTGATGCCTGTGCTAAACGAGTTTGGGAACCAGAGGAGGGCCAACGTTTTCAGTCCTGATTCCCCTATCCCACTTAATTATTGAAAGAACCTAGCTAGCCCAACAGATTAATAAATATGATGTGGTCCTGTAACTAATTTAACTGATAAGTTTTTTGGTTCTGGATATGTCTGTTTGGCTACTGGTAACTTATATATTTAAAATTGAACTAATTATGGGCTTATATATTTAAGATGATGTATATATGCTTTGCTTTATTATGGCTTGTGTGTGGATATTATCATCTGTGATGTATGTGGTGAAAGGGTACACCAATACACTTTCTATTAGTGCTGTGCTATGAGATATATGTATGTCCTTTTGGTGTTTTTATTTGAAGCAAAGGGGAAATGGAGCAACCCTCTATTGGTAACAGGTGATGATCAAGTTGTCTAGGCAAATCTGAACTCTCGGAGTTCCTTGAGTTAGTTTCCATAAAGCAGTATATAGGGTAAAATTTCAAAATTTTTCTTTGTTTGTTTCTCTTATATTCCTGGCTTTAATTGGTTATTTTGATGCAACTAACAGCAGCTATTGATGTTTGGTCTAAATGATTTAAAGAGTTTGCTTGGTTTGGCATTCATCAAAGGGGGAAATATTGTTGGAACCCAAGTTTTGATGAATGGCAGCCCAACCCAAGAAAGAAAACCTATGTATTTTATCTATTGTGTGTGTTTAGTATTGTGATTAAAGGTTCTAGGGTCTCAAGAAGTCTTAATGGAGCAAGGACATCTTAGGAGAAGGAAGATATTCTAGTGATTCTTGAAAGCTGGGAAGGAACTCATGGAAGAAGTTGGAGAGGAGAGGGAGGTTGAAGTTCCTTGATAAACAACGACTCGACATTGTAACAGTAGATTTAGGGTTCTAGGATTTATTGTACAGCTTGGTATTAATATGTGAAATATTGCTCATAAAAGGATTAAAAAGGAAATAATATTAAGTTGGTGATTAATCTAAAAGGATTTTATCCGTTTTTTATAAAAGATAAATACTAATTAAGCCTAGGATTAATTGTAAATATAGTTTAAAAAACAAAATCTTTTATAAAATATTAAAGATATATTTAGAATATGTATCTTAATACACTTTTATATTAATATTTCGGAAAGATAAATATTTTTAATCTTCTGGTATATATGCGGATTTTAAAAGTTGTTGATGAAAATATGTTTCTATAAATAAGGAACAGTTTTACACAAGTAAACTGTGGTTGCAAACGAAATATCATCAAACAACTAGTGGAGTATTTTTAGGAAGCAGTTGGACGGATTAATCTGTTGTCATGGTGATCGAGGTTAAGGACTTCATGCAAGTTTCCACTACATGGCATCACTCCTACTACAAATAGGAGCAGTGATGTGGTATGGACTTTCTGCTTGAGCTTTCATCATGCGAATCCGTACACGACTAAATACTACTAATCAGGAAAGTAAATAAAAAAACAACACTTAGAGGAGAAATCAATTAGAGCATTATTTCACATGTTGCCAAGCTTTTCAGGAAAATGTCATTGAGTTGAAAAAGTGCTTCTTTCTGCGTATTGAAGCGAGGGTTGTGTGTATCAAACCGAGGGATTTCAGAGAAATCGAGAGCAAGAGTATAGAACAACAGTGGGTGGTTGCGAGGGTTCAAGGAAGTTCCTTGGGATGAGAACGAGTGTCTTAATTGTAATAGGTGTTGCAGTCCTTTATAATAAGCAAAATCCCTCGTGTTGAAACTAGGTCACAGTTTTTTCTCTCTGGCGTTTTGTCTTGAGATTTCTGTGTTTGGAAAACTTCTTGTCCTCAAGTTTCTTTTAGCTTAAGTTCTTTTAATTCCTGCGAAAATTTACTTAAAGTTCCCCAATCAATCACCCCCCCTCTTGTAAATTGTTAGTCGGTTCCAAACAAACTTTCTACTTGGCATCATTAGAGGCATACACCACAGTACAAAAGAAAAACTTATTCAAAGATTTATGGAGAACATGAGCATGAATAAACTGAGCATGAGTAAAGAGAATCGAAACTTGAAAAAAATCAGGAAGCCAAGCCAACAAAATTCTCCCACGTTGCACAACAGCAAAATTGGAAGATACACACCAGCCATGAAACATGTTTTGATGGACCTTAAAAAAAGCATTTGACTTCAACTTAGTCTCCAACAAACCACAGAAACCAATACAATTAGCAGAAAGAAAGTTTCGCACCTCTAACTGCTTTGAGCGGCTATTGAGACCCCTAACATTCCACATAAGAACCTTATCCATGGGGATGGGACGACGGGTTAGTTGCACCCCACTATTTTGAGGTAAAACAATAGCAAAACCCCCCATACCAGGGTTCCTCTCATGCTCTAGTCCACCAAAAGATTAGCAAGTAGGCACCACATTACTTTGAGTAGACCTCCCATTTCTAAGTTTAGACCTAGAGACCACTAATTTCCATCCATTATCATCAGCCACCTCACCTGGCAAAGTAGTATCCTTGATCCCATAACAAGTATCATCAACCAATTGAGGCGCCTCCTCTGAAGCTGCCACTACAGTAGACTCAGTGCAAGCAGGAATCTCATCAATTGTAGGCTCGGTGAAAGCAGGAATCTCAGCAATTTTAGGTACCCACACCTGCTTTATATGCTTACAATGTTGTGCCTTATGTCACCAACCCCCACATCCTGAACAATGRAAAGGAATCCAGTCATAAGTCACAACCTGCTCAACCTCCACACCTTTTTCATTCAGAAAGGAAAGACTAGTAGGAAACTCTCCATCAATCTCCATCTCCACTAAATACCTCACAAAAGCAACATGTTCCTTCAAAGCAGTAGCATTGTTAGGCTTGATTGGAGTCCCGAGCAAACTAACAATCTTCTTTAGGCAATGCTGCCCCAATAGCGCAAAGGAAGTTGTGGTAGTTTAACCCAAACCGGAATTCGACGAAAATCCTCATTAGTGAACTCAACTCCATCCTCCCATGGTTTCAAGATTACTGGCCTTTTGTCAAACAGGATATGTGCAGCATTCAATGCCTTATCACGAGCATCATGGTTCAAAAAACGAATTAGAAATTGACTCTTCTTAATGGGGATAACCTTATCAATGTTATCCTTCCCCCAAATTCGTTGGCAAAAACCCTTAAAAGAATTGATATGTGGATTGAATCCAACAACACACGCAATCACCCCRAAACTCCAATAATCAATTTCATCACACACATCAGAATCGGTTAGTCTAAGCAAGGAGGTACCTCGGTCCAACGACGGCTGAMAAGCTAAAGGACACCCTTGGGGCTYTGCACCACCCAGCAGAGGTGTGGTAGTCGGCAGAGCGGGGCAGAGCTGGGCCGGACAACCCTCCAAAACACTTGTGTTCGAGGAAATTACCTTGCTCTGAGAGCCTTTCATCACACTYAGCCATTCTAAAAATTCCGCCTTCTTCAAAGAGCCTTCCACAAGCTCCGCCATTGAAGCATCAAGAAAGAGAGAAGACATTGTTCGAGTTCGTCGCCTCCAAATCTCAGTTTTYGAATACCCTCTAAATCAACAGTCAGTTTTGGTTTCGTTTTTGACATCACCGGAATCTGGGTAGATTATTACTTTTGTTTGTTTTAATTCTTTATTTTATTATTTTGATGATTATGCTTGAGTAGATTATTTATCMAGGATTTAGGTTGAACCTTAATATGAATTATATGTTGTGATTTGATTCCAAATCCCCAAATTGATTAGTTTATTATTCATGTTATGTATTGGCGATATTCGTCCCAATCATAGCGCAATAGGATCGGAGGACCACGTGGTTCCCAACAACCGTAAAAGTTGGGAGGAAAATTTTAGTATTAGTCCATACGATCAAGGTTTCAAACTAGATTCACGGGGTCATAAGGAAAGGCATGGTCACCTCGAAAGTTCGACTCTTAGATCACCCTATAGTCTAAGAATGGAAAAGTCTTGGAAACTTGAGCCATGATCCGTGGTCCTTGACAATATGGGTAGTGTACGAGCATCGGGGCGTCACCAAGTCGACCTGGGTCCGGTCCCTCTGCCCCGGTAGGGTACCATATCGGTGATGACTTGGGTTTTGCTAGAATTGAATTCTTGCATTTGCATAGTATAAGTATGCTTGGATTTTGTGTATTGTACACGAAACGAGTAGAGGAAGTCGCCACCGCACTCCTTTTAGGGAGCCGTGGAACCCAGTTTAAGCCTTGGCTATAATTGCATAAAGCAAAGCGAAGGACTCCAGAGTCTCTGTCTCTTATACACATCTAGATGTGTATAAGAGACAGGCTGTGCACCACCCAGCAGAGGTGTGGTAGTCGGCGGAGCGGGGCAGAGCTGGGCCGGACAGCCCTCCAAAACACTTGTGTTCGAGGAAATTACCTTGCTCTGAGAGCCTTTCATCACACTAAGCCATTCTAAAAATTCCGCCTTCTTCAAAGAGCCTTCCACAAGCTCCGCCATTGAAGCATCAAGAAAGAGAGAAGACATTGTTCGAGTTCGTCGCCTCCAAATCTCAGTTTTGGAATACCCTCTAAATCAACAGTCAGTTTTGGTTTCGTTTTTGACATCACCGGAATCTGGGTAGATTATTACTTTTGTTTGTTTAATTCTTTATTTTATTATTTTGATGATTATGCTTGAGTAGATTATTTATCGAGGATTTAGGTTGAACCTTAATATGAATTATATGTTGTGATTTGATTCCAAATCCCCAAATTGATTAGTTTATTATTCATGTTATGTATTGGCGATATTCGTCCCAATCATAGCGCAATAGGATCGGAGGACCACGTGGTTCCCAACAACCGTAAAAGTTGGGAGGAAAATTTTAGTATTAGTCCATACGATCAAGGTTTCAAACTAGATTCACGGGGTCATAAGGAAAGGCATGGTCACCTCGAAAGTTCGACTCTTAGATCACCCTATAGTCTAAGAATGGAAAAGTCTTGGAAACTTGAGCCATGATCCGTGGTCCTTGACAATATGGGTAGTGTACGAGCATCGGGGCGTCACCAAGTCGACCTGGGTCCGGTCCCTCTGCCCCGGTAGGGTACCATATCGGTGATGACTTGGGTTTTGCTAGAATTGAATTCTTGCATTTGCATAGTATAAGTATGCTTGGATTTTGTGTATTGTACACGAAACGAGTAGAGGAAGTCGCCACCGCACTCCTTTTGGGGAGCCGTGGAACCCAGTTTAAGCCTTGGCTATAATTGCATAAAGCAAGGCGAAGGACTCCATAGTCTGGTCCTGCACGAAAAGTCATGGATTAGGAGACAAGGGTAAGGGAGAAGTAGTGCACAATGCCCCCCCCCTCCCCGCATCTCACTACAAAAAAATCGATTTTTAGCGACCGCTGAAATTCGTGTTAGCGACCGAAAAATTAGTCGCTAACACGATTTAGCGACTGAGGCGACCAAAAAACTAGTACTCGCCAAAAGGCTAGTCGCTAACCAATTTTAGCGACTAATTTTGAATAGTCGCCATTTTTGCGACTACTTGGCGACTACTATGCGACTAACTTTTTTAGCGACTGCTAATGAGTGTTAGCGACTGACTTGGTAGTCGCTAAATTTAGCAACTGGTTTTTTCATGTTGGCAACTGATAAGTTAGTCGCTAAAAATGGCGACCATTACAAAAGGAGACTAAATTTAGCGACTGATTATTGCATTTTAGCGACTACTATGTCGGTCGCTAAAATTAGTGAAAAAAATGAAATCAACAACAATAAATTGTTGTTGATTTCATCCAAATAAAAATAAATAAAATACATAAGAATTCATATCAAACATAAATATATCAATGATAAATTATAATACACAAATATATACAAATAATAATAAAAACAAGTTAGAATTCTATGATACAAAATAATTTTAAATTTATGATGAACATTTACATGCCTACAATTAAAAAGGATAATACATTATTCCATACATAGTTTTCATTAAGTACAACATTTCATACAAACATTAGCATCAGACTTATAGTATTTCTCTTAAATTGACCCATACAATATGCTAATAAGCTACTATCATTTTCTTAGCTGCAACAAAAACGAAAATCTGGAAAATCAACCAAGTCAGAACAAAAACAACATTGAAAATCGCCAAATAATGAAAATCTAACAAAAACACAAAATAAAAAAAATCTAGAGAATAGGAAAATCTATAAATGATGAAGAAAATCAAACAAATTAAATCAAAAACGAAGAGGAAAAAAACTGGAGAACGCAATTAATCTACCTAAATAAAAAACATAGTAAATGAAATCTGGAAAATATAACAGTATATCAGGAAAATCTGGAAAAAAAATCAAAACAAAGAGGAAAATCCAGTTGCTATAGAAAAAAAATCTGGAAAAAGAAATCGAAAAAGGCGAAGTTTGGAATAATCGAAACTTCAAAAATAAAACAAATTGAAAATCGAAAACGAAATCTAGAAAACTAAAGCAAAAAACCAGATAAAAAAAAGTGAGATCTAGACCATAAACAGACATAAAAACGAATGGAAAAATCAAAACTCATGAAAAGAGCAATTTGAAAAATGAAAAACTGGAAATGAAAAAACCTTAAATGGAATCGAAAAATCATAAGTAAATATATAGATATGAATTAAATTAAACAAAAAAATAACACGAAAAATGAATTCTGATTTTGAAAACAAAATTAAAAGAAAAAAAAAAATTTTTATACTCCTCAATTTGTCAAAATTAAATTGCGAATAAACACACATTGCAACAATTATGAAAACACGACAAATATATCAAGACACCTAATCGAAAAAAAGTCCAAAATTGACAAAACCCAAGTTCAAAAACAATTTTTTACAAAAAAAAATCTATCAAAAGAAAATCATAAATTTTGAACATAATTTTACTTGCATAAATTTCAAATCGTTCGCTAACCTTCTAGATCGAAGATTGTGAGATGACATAGAAACGATGATGATGGAGGGATATGGCCGTCGAGAAATTAAGTAAGTAATGAGATGAGAGAGAGAGAAAAGTGAACTAAGGGAATTAGAGATTGAGAGGATAAGAAGATATAGGGAGAGACGAGGTTTTGAGGAGAGAGAAAAAAAGGACAGTAGAGTTAAGAGGATAGGGAGATCGGAGTAATACACTTGTAGGTATAATAGGGAATTAGAGATAATACAACGACCTGCAATTTTTTTATACTGATGAATAGCGACTATGATTAAAGTCGTTATATTAGCTTTGGGTTAGTCCGCTAAAGTTTTAAAGGGATCTGATAATCTATCACTATCAAAACGTAAATATTATTATACTAGCGACTACTTAGCCAGACTAACAATATAGTTTCGCAAATTCAGCGACCAATTGGGTCTCCTTTAAGTCGCTAAAAATAACTCTTTTAGCGACGTAACTTTGATATCATCTGCTAAATTTTGGTCGCAAAATGAGTTGGTGGTTGTAGTGGGTCTTAGACCACCCCTCACTCTCATATGAATAAGTCAGTGTTAAATAAGACACCGAAACAAAGGATATTTCCGTTAAACCCAAAGTCATCTGCAAGGACTTACTAGGTAGCGGGTTGATTAACATAAATAAGAGCATATACAGGATATAAATTGCAAGTGCCGTTGCGACATTTTTTGTTTAGTCCATATTTCAAGTGGAGCCCTACAAATCTAATATTGTCATGAATTAGTCTTTGTAAATTGTTCAGTCTGTTTAAGACATAATATGATTGATTGCAAGAGCATGCAATTCATTCGATCAAGAGTTAAAGTTTGCCTAATTTGGTTTTAATTCAATGACAAATATATTGTAACACCAATATTACATAGGCAAATTACATAGATGTCAAATTTCTAAAGAGCAAGCATTAAAGCATAAGGAGTCTTAAGAAAAATTGGACAGTTGCTCAATACTTAACACTTGTAAACATGGCGCTCTTCCGTATCGAAGAACGAAAACTTATGACCCTTAAGAACCGTTGTAGCCTTTGAAGAACTCTTAAGAACCTATATATAACCCTTAAAAGAGACTTTGAAATTGTATTTGATGTGTAATAGAAATGGAGAATAATTAGGTGAATTTGAATGTGAAAGAGAGAGAGTATTTGGGAGTGTTTTTAGAGAGAGGGAGAGAGGGAAGTCGGGCATGGGTTTGCCTTAGGCCGTGTGCATGTGAAATATGAAGGCCAGAGTGTTTTATTTATAAGCAAACAAAGCATGGGGAGTAAGGGAGCTGGGCGCATTTACGCCCAAAAATCCTTCCATTTTCCACGCGATTTGCTTGCCTTTTTCAACAACGCGATTTTGGTAAAAGTTCAAAATAAAATATTTTTTGATATTACTTTGCTACAAGATTTTGACAATCCAATGTTCAATGAACCTAGAAAGCTTGAGAAACAAGCCAGACCTAGGAACGTTTAGGAAGCTTCCGAAATGAGCCATTTTCCTCGGGTGCGCGTTTTAGCTTAGGAAATTCATAAATTTTTTCCACACGTTCGAAAATTATGGAAAAATATGGAAACAGTTTCTCATAAAATATTGTGAGTTATGTTAAAATTTCGTGAAATTTGGAATTTATTTGATAATTTAATTAATTATCGCAAAATTAATTAAATTGTTGAAAATTTCAAAAAAATTCCAAAATGCTTATAACTATTCAGAAAATGTCCGAATAATTATAGAAAATTGTCTAAAAAGAAGTTAAAATTATTTGGAAATTAAAAATCATTTTTAGGGGTTCTTAGTACTTGTAAAAGTGCCCAGTGTAGTGAAAACGTGTCTTTTTAGTGTTTGTCACGACCCTAGCTCTCTCAGTTTATCTTGTGTGTTGCAAGGGGTGTCTTATCAACGACCGTCTTYGGCTAGGGAAAAATGTAGGTATCTACYGAAGCCCCCATTTTGTCTAAGTTTGTAGAGACAAAGGTCTCATAAAACGAAAGCCAAAGTACCCGGTACCTGCAAAACAAATGCGTTAGT
>SNQN01006566.1:4698-16733 GCA_008642245.1 Bassia scoparia | reverse complement strand
AATTAATAATGAAAAATTAGTTAAATTCTCGGAAACTCCGAAAAAACGCAACAATGCTTAGAAYAATTCAGGAAAATCCTGAAAAATTCTACAAAAATGTCTAAAAATAAGTTKAAAATTATTTGAAAATTAAAACTTACTTTTTGAGGTGCTAAATGCATMGTAAAGGTGCTCGGTGTAAGGGAACTTGCCTTTTTTAGGGCCTGTCAGGGTCCTAACTCTTTCGATTTGACTTTTGTGTTGCATGGGGGTGTCTTATCATTGACCGTCTTGAGCTAGGGACAAATGTAGGTATCTACAAAAGCCCCCACTTTGGCTGAGTTTGTAGAGAGGAGAACCTCGTAAAACGAAAGCCAAAGTACCCTGTACCTGCAAAACAAATGTGTTAGTTTTACCTGTACCTGCGGTTCCATGTTGCGTGCTTGCTTGTCACTATTGCTAATGKTTTTGCTTACGTTTTCACCCATGGTTCTGATTCCACCGGGGATTCCGTGCTTCCGCCTATGGTTCRGATTCCARTGGTGATTTCYTACTCCCGCCTATGGTTCTMATTCCATTGGCAAGTGTTGGCTGTGCTTCCACCTATGATTCTGATTCCACCGGGGATTGGTTGTAACTCCACCTATGGTTCTTATTCCACCTGTGACTTTTGAGAGGATTTCCACTTATGGTTCTGATTCCACTAGCGGNATTATAATATCAACGTCAATTACAAAGTGAACCCGTGCGGTGCACGGGCCAAATACTAGTTGTCACATTCAAGTSTCCATGAAGGTATTTCCTTATGCAATTTTGATCTTTAATTGACACGTGGTTTTAGGTGAGTTTTCCTAAACAACACTCCAAGTCTCCAACGTCTTTCCTCCTCTGGGTCGCGAAATTCGTCAAACCCTATCTCCTCAATTCCGCTCCTTCGTAACCCTAACTTCACCCCCCTTTCAAACCCTAACCCCAAATCTCCATGAAAATCAACTCCCATCCTCTAATCAGGGTTTCCTCAACGAAAGCCTCATCTTTCTGATGATCACTTCAATCCCAATCTCACCTTCAAATTCTTAGCTTTCCGACCAATGGAGCGAAGCACTGTTGAAGATTCTAACGCTCCCGAGTCATGGGAGGTAGCTGATGTTGAGGAAAGTATGAAGAGATTGTTGCTTTCTTCTTCGAAAGATTCTTCAGCTGCAAAAGATTCTTCTGTTACTTCTTCAACTTCTAATAACAACAACAACAACAATAATAATAATAATAATAATAATTCCAGTGTTTCTGCTGATGATTTTGCTTCCAACTCTCTCAATTTGGGCTTTTCTAGCGGTGGTGTTAATTCTGATAATGCTGGTCTTTCTGAAGATGCTATCAATTCAGTCGATCAATTTCTCCGCGAGGCATTGCAAAACCCTCGTGAGCGCTTGTCGAGTACGTTCTTCCAATCACCATTTTTTTTGGCATAGTTTTGAATTAGATACATGATCTTTCTATTTGTAATTTTGTCAATGGATGTGTGCTTCTTTTTGTGTATCTATTAGAATTGGAACAACACTGATGCTTAATGGTGTGGAATTCCTGCTGTGCTATTAGGCTATGAAATATGTTTAGTTTTGTTAATTTGTGCTTTAAAAAGGTTAGACAGATTGTTACATGTCGTGCTGTATCTGCTATGGTTTCATTCAAATACCTTGACTGTCTCTCCTATGGTGTATCAAATAAGGTATAGGGTGTGATTTGGTGTTGAAATTCCTTGCTAGATAACTATAATGTGTTGTGTTATTGAAAATTAGTTGTTAGTATATATGTGAAGAGCTTGTCCTAAATCAGATAGGAAATTCTATCATGCTATGGAACAACAACGAGGTTAGCCTTACAGTATGGATTGTGTTGCTGGCTTTTGACGGGATCATATTAGGACAATGGGAGTAGTGGAGACGCAATCATNTTTGACGGGATCATATTAGGACAATGGGAGTAGTGGAGACGCAATCATTGGGATGGATGTATGAGTGTACTTTAAAAGGTAGGGTTTGTAAGGAAGATTTTAGGTTGCGATCCAGAGAAACTGCATGTGATTTGGATAGAAGGAATCAAAGTGGATACGAAGAGTTTAATTAAGAGGAGTGGCGYCTGAGGGGTTTCGGTTGTTGATGCTGAATTGTTTCCATTCGGCCACCTGATCCCATGTGTTGTGATTAAGGCTTTAATTATTAAGCCTTGGGACTGAAATCAGCAAGAGAGAGGAAAGAAAAGGTGCAAAAGGCACAAGTGCACAATGATTTGATTATCAGTCATTGAAAACCAAATTTGCTCTTAATTTGTTATTTGTTATTCTGGAATATTATTATGCTCAATATGAGTGAATATCTATAAACAGCTATCATTGGCATTTATGAAGCAAAAACACACTTTAGAGTAGTGTAGTACTCCCTCCGTTTCACTAAGTTTGTTACATATTCCATTTTTAGTGTTTCCAAGAGTTTGTTACTTTTGGAATCTTTCCATTTATATAAAGACTTCTCATTGGTTTTTAGTTCATCACATTAATTAGGTTAATATCATAGTCAAACATTACTTATTCGTGATTGYTTAAATTAATTAAAAATACCAATTGACTTACCATGAGAATTAATTAATGCATTAATTTTTTTTCAATCAAACAAATACATACTAACTTTGTTATCTTCGTGCAAAATTCCAAATGTAACTATCATTTTGTGACAGYGGGAGGAACATTTTCTAAATGTTTGTTTTTGGCACTTATTTAAAAACATCAATAATACTCATAAAAGGGATCTATTGCAAGATCATCACATTTGATCTTATTATCTTTGTCCATGTTCCASTTGTTCATTAGAATTTGAAATGAGGTTTTACATGCAACAAAAATTTTGTTTTAAATTTTAATGCTTAGTTTAGTGCGGGGCATGGCTTGAACTTTGATTTTGTTTTTTAGTTCATTTGAGTCGTACATCACGTCATTTTACTCTATGTGTCTAAGCTAAGTCTCCTATGCTTGGGACCCTGAAAACTACTTCTTGGCAACAAAGAGCAACTATGTGTTTTTAGTTGTCAGATTACTCTGTTAAGTTATGTAAGGACTATGGATGTCATTTATGCCCTTTCTTAGGCTCCAATGATTGCAGTCCCCTCCTGTTTCTTAATACTGCTTTGTTTCAGAAAATGGCTTCAATACATCCTTTGATTCCTTTCAAGTTCTCAATGTGGGACCCATTGAAATGTGATAATAGTTTAGCTAAGCAATGGTTTACAGTTGTTGCAGTCCTTCCCTGGGAAGGGAGGCAGGGGAAACTTTAAACGATAGCTTCAGTATGTCCTTTCAAGTTTTCAATGTCTGATCCATTGAAATGTTATAATAGTTTAACTAAGCAATGGTTTATGCCTGCTGCAGCCTTGCAAGGCCTTGGCCCCTAATTTTTGTGGGCCCATAAAGGGATTTATTTCACTTTGAACTTGACAATTATCATGGAGTAGACTCAGAGCAGGTAAATTTTTTTATTTTTAACTATCTTTTTTTGTTTGGGGGTGGGGGGGGTAAATCAGAGCAGCAAAACTTTGATCTACCTACTGATTATCCATTGATAGGCTTTGTGATTAAGAATGTACTTTGTAGTTATAGAGGTCCAGTTGAAAGCTTTTTATGCATACAGGGCAGCATGGAGCAGAATTAATCAAGTATCAACTGATGTATTTTGAGTTCAATATAGCACTGGTCTCACTGCAATGGTTTTGATGGTGCAAAAGTTCAGTGGTGTTAAATCAGTGACTTTTGCTTTATGAGTTAATGTGCGGACTAAATTATCAAATATCAGACTTCTTTGGAGCTATGTCAGGATTTTACTTTCTGCGTATTGTAGTTCCAGATGGCAAGTGGCTTGTTTGTTCATTCTGGCTCTAGAAACCATGAAATTAGGGGCAGCGGCTGCAGTATAAAAATCCATAATTTGGGAATATCCATTTTTCTTTTTCTCAATTTATGTTGATCTGCTCTTTTATGAACTTTCTAGATAATAGTATGAGTTGTTTGAAATTTTTGGGGTCGCTTCGTGCAAGTTTAGCGTGGGATTTTTGCCTCCTTGTCACAATGAGGATGTTTGTGGTTGTCCTAATTCTTTTTTTAAACTCTGTAGATTTGTTCCACTATGCTGTYGTATGTATTATGTGCAAAATTTGTAGTGACCTAAGGTTGCTTTGTATTATTGAAGCACCACATATGTCGGATTTTAAAGAAATTAATTTTTTTGGTTATGYTTTATTGATTTCTTTTATTATCTTTTGCATAGTTCTCATTTTTAATTTTTTTTTATATTTATAATTTCCGTTGTAGTTTGCTTTCATCAAGCACGCTGCACCAAAACGGTAGCTAAGTRACGCTTTCCCTGCTTTATAGCCTGAAAGGCACTTCATTTCATTTATTCTTTTTTTTTCCGATATGTTTATTTTTAAAATTTTTGTTTTACATTTGTTTATAGAAGTTTAATTTCATTAGTGTCCTTAATTGTTAATGATTATACCTCCATGATTTTAAAAAGATGAATTGTTCTAGTCAGCATCTCAAGATTCACTTTTAGTGACATTAATGTTAGATTTGATTCATATGAGCACCACAAGGTTTATATCAGCCTATTTTTATTGTAATTACCGGCATTTGTTTTCTTCCTGCTGAATATCATGTTACTATATCAGTATTTATCATTTTAGTCCTGACGTTGGAATGATGTTTGTTGGAATCAGTTTTGCGGATGGAACAAGATGTTGAACAGTTTATTCAGGATCCTATGCGGCAGCAGATGGAGTTTCAGCAACTTCCAACTTCTTACCTAAGGCTTGCTGCTCATCGCGTGGCTCAGCATTACTTTCTGCAGTCCATGGTCTTGCTAGATAATAGTCTTCCTGATGGATCTGGCTCCAGAATTATTGTTCAAAAGACTTCAACAGAGTGCCGGTTGCCTCGTATACGCCTGGCAGACATTCCTGTAAACTTGCCTCAGGAAGATGGTGTTGTTAAGGTTGCCATCAAACAGAGGCCTCAGAAGCACTCATCTTCTGGTGGTGGTAATTCAGGGTCTCAGAAGTCACAAAATTCCAAAAGTGTTGAAGAGAGGAAAGAAGAGTACAACAGGGCTCGTGCACGGATTTTTAACTCTAATAACCATAATAGTTCACCTGGTGCGAAAGCTGAAATTGAGCCTAAAAAAGCAGATAGCTTACAGCTTGCTTCTTTAGCACTGCCTAGGGTTAACGAGAAGTCTGCTTCTGGAGTTTCTGACTTGGGTAGTGGAAGGGCTCTTGCTGTAGTTGATTCTCCAAGTGGTAGCAGTAGGTCGGCTAGAAATAGGACAGAAAAGGAGCCTGTTAATAGGAACAGGTCGAATAATAGGGTTGCTATATTTAGAGACCGCGAGATTGACCGCAAAGATCCTGATTATGACCGGAATTATGATAGGTATTCTTTGTTATGTAGTTTGAGTTTTATGTGGATTTTTTTCCCTGCCTTCTTGATTGCCTCACTTTTTGTTTCCTATGGGAGAAATTGGACTTCAGAACCCTTTTATTTTTACATGTTCCTAGATTTCCTACGCACTCATACACATGCAAAAAGATGCAGGTTCATGAGCCTATTTTCTTATTGTATGCATGGTTAATGCCTATATGTATCTCATCAAGGGGAGGGAGACCAACATGCTTCTATAAGTATCCAGGTCTCCATATGTATACTATGCATTTATTTTGCATATGCAAATTTTTGGGGCTTATCTTTCATGGACTGCTTTGTCTTKTCTGTCTCATATATTGCTTAGGCGTGTTTTGTATTCTTATACCTTACCCCTCTCTACACCCTCAAGCAGAGAAATAAATTGAAAGTAATTATTGAACATTGACCTCATTCAGTGATGTTTGTTTAACTGAACACAAACTAATAGTAGATCGTAAATTTCCTACAGTACAGAAGCTCCTAGTTCACACACAGCATGTTAATCGGRAATGAAGTTGCTTAGCATTCTGAATGCTTTTCTCTATCAGAGTTATGGTTCACTTTCATCTTGACAGTGGAAAATATTGATGATATCTAATGTTAACCTGTAGGCTGCTATGTGTAGCAAACTTGAAGTTGATTTCCACCTATCAGTATCTATGAACAAACTGTGTATTTGCATATTGTTCTTGCATTTAGAAAATCTTCTTGGGGCTTCATCTTCCACATGTTTTTGTGTTGCTTTTAAGTCCTCATTAATAGGTTCAACTTTCATTTCTATGATGGAATAGGAAAGTTTCCTTTCTTTGACTTTCATTTTCTGGTCTTATGATAGCCAGCCGGTATCACTTTTTTTTTTTTTTTTTTTTAACTTTTTAGTGTCTCTCGTGATAACTGAATGTTGATGATTAGGTCTTGATATATCTGGTGTACACTTCACCTTCTTCTCTCTGTTAAGCAGAATTGTGGCGTACCATTTTAAAAGTCACGTRATTTCTCTGATTTTCATTACTTGTTTTCTTAATTATCATTTCCATCGATGTCAGAAGTCAATTACTTCTACTTGTGCTCCTTATTTTGAACATTAAATAGTATAGTTTACCGAATTTTAATGCAGTAGTCTTTTGGAACTTGCAATAATAAGGTGTTATTACAGGTTGAAGTTACTCAGTTGGGCTTTTATTTTCTCTTCAATCACATTTTCTCTTGTGCCGTACTTTTTCTTCATTTATGCTAAATTGCTAATGACTAAGGATGTTTTATAGGTATCTGCAAAGGTTTGACCCGGGTTTTGGATTTAATGCTGGGCCGTATACTGTCCAACCTATGTACACCCCAGCTGTTAATTATAATACAGAATTTCCTCAGCTTGGGGTAACTCCAAGGCCTCAGATTTCTGCAGATCTACAACGGCCAATTCCTCAGCACATACCTGGTCCTTGGACATCTCCATCTAACCCTGCTGGTCTTGCTTATGGTCATCCAGAAGCTATGATGGCTGCATATAATCCCAGTCATGTTAATCCACGATCTGCATCTGCTATATATCTGCATACAACTCAATTTCCTTGTCAACGTCCTGGAATGCCATTCATTCATCCCCATGAACATATCCACCAAGCATATCAGGTATTCCATTATCCTTGTTTTATCTATCTGGTGCCTTGGGAAAGGAAAGGGGAAGTTGTGTGACTGTGTGTAGAGGTAAACTCTTGTCTGACTTGACGTCCATTCTCTGAATCCTTGACTCACTCGACCTCCAATCTCTGCCCTCAATTCAGAAGATTTCTTTTCRTAAATCACTCCTTTATTCCTTTTTAACCCCCCCGGCGGATATGAAGTMTATGAAATTCTCCTCCTTCCATTTCCTGCTACATTATTAAGCTTAATTTATAACATGTTTCTCGATGTTGAATTTTTCTTCTGGTAAACTCTTTGTGGGGAATCCTGTGTTACTCAGTTAGCCTTGCTCCTGCAATTGTGTGTTGAAGTCCTGAGATCAGTGAAGATTGAGGGGACGTTTGTATTAATTATGGAAAGTTCAAAAGGATCCCTTTGGGCTAACCAGAGGGCTTTGATACCTAAGTAGCTTTGGTTTCAAAAGGAACCCTTTGGGCTAACATGTCAAATAAGATCCCAGAAAACCTTTATTTCTTTTGTCATCAATCAAAGTGTTTTTTAATATTTGTGTTTGATAAATATAATATTCATTTTGGTTACTTTATTAGCTAAAGGTTTTATATCAACTCTGAATAGAGAGTTAATAGATTACTATATCAAACATCAATCAAGGGAATTAGCAATATCCTTTCCTTTTTTTTCTCCCCTAAAACACCCTAACCAAACAGCCTCTAAAAGTATATTATTTTTTCTTACTTGGACTGAGTTTTCGCTCGACTTTGGGTAACATGCTGTAGTTGAATGAATAAGATAACTAGCTCTTGACTCAACATTGATGTAATGTATCTGGTAGCGGAGAATGGGACTTTAAAGAAACCTGACCAGTGTCAGTTGAACTGGTAGATTATCTATGGGATTTCAACTGCAGTAAACTACATATTCTGCTCACGAAAATTCTAGAATCAAGTGTCATAGTATTAAATTGTGTATATGACAAAGTTTCAGAAGACACACTATTAACACAATGCTCACGTAACATTAGATCATCCGCAAACACAAAGTCATTCAAATGACCAATGCGTTTGAGTGTTCTTAAACCTTAAATAACGAAAGACAATATTGCATGTTTCTGGCCCCCTTTTCTCATTATATAGATCCTTTTGTTAATCTGCTAGTGTTGATACCACCATCAAGCAAAGTATCTACCAGTGTTTGAAAAAGAGCTCCTTGGTGCATTGCGTGCCTAGATGTAAGTGCTGGTCAAAATTATGATGCCACAACCACAGGCCTTTCAAAACCTGTTATCTAATAATTTTCAAAGACTTTATGTCATGTCACATTTCATGATGCAATTTGACTTTCTGTCACATCACATTTTTCAGGTTTAGCCACAATTTTTTTTAATGTCTTAAATCATTATTACTCTCGTACAACTTTTGAGTCCATATTTATCATCYGAAGTTATGAGAGCAAATATACTATGTTGAAAGCTGGTCCCAGATTAGCATGCTAACCGTAGACAGGGTTTAATAACCAAACTTCGAATCATCCCTATTCAGTTTGAGGCAGGGGCATTTTATCATGGGTTTGGGTAATGGAGTAGTGATGGGTGCATAAGGCTGGAGGGAGAATTCTCACTAAGAGGAAATAATAGAGCCAGCAATTTAGACACTTTCRGATGGTTGGGCTGTGTTGCTCGCAATTCTAGTGATACTTGATTACTTGACATACTTGAATTGTCTTTTCAATTCAATTGCTTCATCACCCTTTTGTTATATTTCATTGCTAGCTGAACCCGCTGAGGCTAAAGAGGTGATGCCCCTATATTTCATTATTTTTAGGCAAAAGCATTTGTCTTACTAGCTGAACCCGCTGAGACTGAATCTCTATTAAAAAAATATTTTTTTTGCCACGTAATAGGTGTGGCATTTTCCAACTTTCAATGTTTAAGGGTATGGGTTTATTTTTTTTTTAAAAAAAATATTCCCCCCATTTTCAAATGTTTGGTTTGGCAAGAAGATTAGGGTAAAAAATTGGTCTGTAAAATTGGAAGGAAACATACYAAAAGTTTCACGCAGAGAACTTTTCATTGTACCTTTTTTCATTCTCTCTATCTCTTTCTTCCCGAAGTGTCTTGACTATTGTGAAACGGAGGAAGTAGAAGGTTTTTCGTGTAGAAAATAAATCTAATTAATCCTAACAAATATTCGACAATAATAATAAAAAAAACCTAATAATAATGATCTAATCTCTATCCAGATCAGAACCATTTTCAGTTGACTATGTTTTACGCCTTGCCAAACAAAGCCTGAATGAATATTACTTGTAAATAAGTGAAACATTTTGTTTTCTTCATCAATGCTCATCTTGGCACCATGTTCTGATAAATTATATTATTGGCTTGTCTTTTCTTCCGCAGTCGCAACAGCAACAACATGATGCAACCCTTGGGTTTGCCCGGCCCCGGTGAGGGGCTATGGGCTATGCCTGCACCCTGCCTGCTTGGATTTTGAAAAAACACAAAGAGATGCGGCACAGTATGTGTGTGGCAGGACAGGGTGTACAGGCATAAAGAACTGGGATTGGTCGGAGTGACCAATACTTTATGGAGGTCCTTTTTAAAATGGTTGTCCGGTCTTTCTCAGTTTTACTTTAGGCTCCTTGCATTATTCTGCTAGGTAGCTTSTGATTGAAACAAATCCCAATTTCAATCTGCCATCGTTGATGATGATGAAAAGATCAAAAGTACGTCACTTTGCTGGAGAGGCCTGAACCTTTTCCCCAAAAGGTATGTACCYGTGCTTTTTGTTGGATTCCTATCACATATCTTTCACTTTGTTTACTTTGGATTCATCAGGACAAAACTATAAGACAGCAGTGTTAGAATTTCGCAACTGTTTGTTTCATAATTTTTTACTGCTTGAATTATATAGTTGAAAAGAGTGTTTTGGGGTTCTGAGTTCWTAGACAAATTTTGATTAGTGTGGGTGAAATAAGGGCTTCTAACATGTCTTTGTAMTAATTTTGAATTCATAGTTCTACAACGCTGGATTCCTCATGTTTTAATTACAAYCTGTAATGTGTGTTTGTATTAACCCTTGAAGGTTTGAAGCCTGGAGCCAAGACAAAGCAAAGTTGGAGATGTCATGCTCTCTGATTTTTGGGACGGAGTCTTTTCGGTTAAGTTGTGTAACCAAGTGCTCAGGTGCTTCCCCTCCCAGTTTCTTGTCAGAAGGATTAATATTGTATTTAATATGGCATGTGCCTTTGTTACAGTTCAACTTCAGTGGAGTTGTGGCTAAACATTGGCAAAGTTTATAATCGTTTGAGATTCTCATCTATGTAGATAATGGATGGAAAGTATCATTAGTCCTCACTGATGCTTATTTTTTAGTATGAGACTGAAATTTTATTATTTAACCCTCATGAATCATGATCACAATTTTTTTTATTCCACTTCAGTTATCATACATTTTTTATTTACTTAATATACTTTCTTGATCTCATGTTCTTTACGGATTATTAATTTATTATGGTAGTAAGTGCAAGTGTATGTTGATTAATACGCTGCTTTGATAATGTTTGAAAGTGTAATTAATTGTTATGCACTGAAGCCACATACTGGCCGACTACTATAGGGAATTAGGAATATTATCATATGAATTACGAAATTTCYGGGATAAATATCTAYTTTTGAAAATAAATACGTAATTTCGAGTTTATTGTACTTAAATACCTAGATTRGTCAAAAGTTTTGAGAATTTGACCAAAATGGTTACTTTGACRGTTAATTGTCGTGTGAAATAATAGTTTTACCCCACTTTTATTTCTCTCCTTAACCCTTCAATTTTCTCTCWCCTCCCTACCACCGTCATCACCACTCTTCTTCAATCTTGTGTAAATATAAATTGGAATTTTCTTGGTAAATATAAATATACGATCAAAGTGTACATAATAGAAGTTTCCAACAACACCAAATCAATTACTCCCTTAGTTTTCTTTTGTTTGTCTCGTTTGGAATCAGGGAGAGAATTAAGAAAAATGAATTTTTAATTAATAGAATGTGTTAATTTAATAAGATTTTCATTTGAAAAGAGAGTTATTGACTTTTTATTTGGTTGGATAGGTAATGATAATAAATGTGTGTTGAAAAGTGAATTTTGGGGAGTAATTAGATAGGGAAAAACATGACTGACACTCGGGTAGACTACTACACCCTATATAAGGTAAGTGATTTATTTAGCGATAGTAGGAAGAAACTTTGATTAAATGTACTAATTTGTTTTATACTCTATTGGTAGCTATTGAAAGATTTTTGAAAAAGAGCTCAGGAATAAGCTCAACATTAAAGGAAAGCTGAGTCCTTGGACAATGCGTAAAACATAACCGAGATGAAGATGCTTGTGTAGAAGATCTTTGAATACCAGTAGGTCTAGGAATTATATTTTTTAAAATTTCATTGTACGCTTGGCATTAGTGTGTGATTAATTGGTTCATAGGATAAAAAGATAAAATTAAGTGGTGTGATTATGGCTATTATGGATTTAATTTTAAAGTTTATAAAGATATTTTGGATAAACCTAGGTTAATCGTACTAATATAAATAATAAAATCTTTTTATAATAAATAAAATTTTGTTCGGTTAGTATATTTCTTAATAACTGAATCTTATATCTTTGGATAAAAATGTTTTTCTTTGGAAACGATTTTTTAATGATTAACAGTTTGATGACCAAAAGGTTTTCCATTGATTTTGTGGAAAACAGTTTTACAAGCATTAAGAAAAACGTGGTTAAACGGCTTGCTCATCAAGCTAACTGAAACCGAGATAATGTGGAAGTTGTTGAACGATAATAACTGGAGAGTCGTAGGTTTTGTGGACTTTGCTGGTCAAGTTCACTAAGCACTACTAAAAATAGAATGTAGTGTG
>SNQN01006565.1:3913-27236 GCA_008642245.1 Bassia scoparia | reverse complement strand
CAAAACAAAGCGCCAATCATTCCTACGTGGTGTTGTTCTGGGTCAACCACCCCAAACCCGGCTGCAAAGAAGTGAAATTCAATCGTCGGAACTGCTTGTGAAGAGTGCAAAAACTACGTCTCTAGGTGCGCTGTTCCGTGCGTGTACCTTGCTTCCTCTGGATTCCTGTACAGTCCTCAATGTTTGAGATCAGTACAAACAATACGCTTACTTTTCTCGCGAGGAGCAATATCCACAAGATCAACTTCAATCACCTTCCTCCAGAAAGCCATCGACGACAACTTCTAGATCATCAACATTCAGTCAATGTCACATAGCTTCTCTCTTGTTAGAAAGCCTGGGCTTGTGTTTTCTACTTCTCTTTCTCCTCTTGAAACGTTGCTCCACAAACCGCCCTCCTGTCTCTCTTCCCCATCCAAGGTAAAGTTGATAGCACGTCGGACATCACCTCAAGGGGCAAGGGGGTGATCTGACATAAGAATATGATCCACAATTTTAGTTTCCAAACCTCATTCCCATGGTTCACGGCTGGTTCCCTACACGGGGTGGTCCTCCTCTTCTGCTCTCTTCTTCCCACATCAAAATCATTTATCTCCCATTTCCGGATTTCCGGAATAAGACAAATAACAAAAGGCGAAGCATAGCCATCTGAATCCCATTGTTCCCCTTCGGTATCCATAGGATTGCATCATCCTCACTAAGAGCTGAGTTTCCATAACTCCCCCCAATGAACGACACCTCCCTCGGAAATAGCTCTAAAGACTTGCCCAAACCAATATTCCCGTCACCGATGTCGAGATAAACACCTTGAGGATACACTCTCCTAGCAATTGAATTTTAATGGATAAATCGAACCTGTGATTGCCCAATAGGATGTAAGATGGCAAAGGGGGTTTCCACCGGGAAAATGGAGAACATGGGGCCGAGCCGGCGTGAATTACTTCCCCCGCCTCGGCAACTCGGTGCAGGATCTGAATTAGTGTGGCCCCACCGAACGAGTTACTTGGAGCCTCTCAGTTCATTGGCTAGAAAATCACCATAGATTGGTGGGATCACCCTCCCGGAACTGAGTGGCCTGGAAACGTCGCCAGCCCAGAGACTCACATGCCTCATGGCGCAAATCTCAAATGGGGTGCTGGCTAGGGGCCTGTTGGATCAACGGCCCAGATTGGATGGTCCTGTCGCTTGCTGATTTCGTTTGGTGTTGTTCGCGGGTCGTAGGGCCTGTCTCCCCATCAATAACCAAACTCCATTTTTCTCTATGCACAGCTAACGCTGAGACTGGACCTGGCCGCCATTCAATTCGGCCAGGAGGCGAATTGGGTTGGTTGGGCCCTGCTGCAAACGCGTTCTACGAGGACTGGGGCCAGGTCATTGTAAAACCGCCATTGCCTTCTAGCAATTTGGGTTCCCTGAGTTGGATCTGCTATTTTCCTTGCCCATCACTTGAATTTTCAGAACTTGGCAGGCTATGATATGGCTCCCTTGAACCCGAATTGGAGAAAAAGACTGCATTAAAGACCGGGCCTTGACAATGGAGCCTGCATCAAAGTTAAAGAGTGTTTGGCCATGGTTTTGTATTCCTTCCCTCAAAAAGAGTCCCGAGATCAAAATCAAGTAACCTCCCACATCCGACGTGTGATAATCTTAGGTGAGTTGGGGGCCCGTCCATGTGTGACAGATCGTAACGGAGAGATGTCAGTTACGTTCCGGCATGCGTAGCACCGCCAAAGTCGAGAGAAAAGTTACGATCGATAAATTTGATCCACCTCCATGGATGGCTTACCCGATTCTTTTTCGATAAAATGACAACAAGTGTAGATTGATATGTGTGCGAATAGTCCACATCGGTCGTACACGCGAGAGTCATTTGACCCACTGCAACCACTTCACGAAGCTCGAGTACTTAAACAACTTCTTCAAACTGACATGTATGCCAAATTAAGGTACCTATTATCCAAAACTTAGGAAAAAAAACCTGGAATCAAAAGGTGAGTCAAATTCCAGATTTAAAACACTCATTCTTAAGGCTAAGTCTAGACCTCCGGAAATACAATTTGCGGCTCCGGTCTCAACCAAAAATCGGCTCGCCCCCCAAAGAGCTGCCAGCTAGTTCTCAGTCTACGCTCCGGTGTAAGGAAGTCTCGAACGCGCAATCAACAAACACGAACCTCAAGAAATTTTGCTACCATTTTTTTTGGTATAATACGCACAGTGTGAGCAGATACATGTGTGTCCGTGTAATTGGTACTAAGAGTCTGATTGATATTGTGCTGTGTATCCTTCTTTCGGATTGTGAGATCTGTTTTGTTCGTTGTCGGAGCCATGCCTCTCTCTATCCTCTGTTCGGCGTGACATATTGAAAGTACATAAAAGTGTCACTCGCATTTCAAACCTGGATATAGTCTATTGTATTCCTTCTTCACCTATTATTGTACATAGGTGTTGCAGTGCCCATGGTGATTTCGTAATCTACCGAAAACCTCCCAGCACACACTTGCTCCTAGTAAATCCTCCTTCCCAGAAATTCATTCTGATGCCGATCTCAAGATACCACCCGCCCTATTTGGCCCCATTGATGCATAGATCATGGTGACCGAGGATAAGGCCATATCAAGTGTGTAAATACGAGTGGATTAAATAAAGCAGAAGGGAGCAAGAGAAATAAGCGTAAGAGTAAACTTTGGAATTGTCGGGGTTTAAATGATCCAACTAACCCGATTATTCCAAAGCTGCGTTCCTTAGTTGGGTCTACTTTTGCGGATTTCGTTTTTCTTTGTGAAACCAAATGTAATGGTTCTCTTGTTTTTAATAAGCTTAGAAGTAGTGGTCTCTTATTTTGGGATAGTGTCGATCCTGTGGGATGTAAGGGGGGTCTTTGGGTAGGGTGGTCTAGTCCTAATCTTTTGAGTATTGTTTTCAAGTGTAGCTTTTATTTTGTTTGTCTTGTTAATGATCATGTGGTTGGTCAGTGGTACCTGATCCTGTTTTATGGCGAGCCGGACCATTCTAAAAGGCAAAGAGTGTGGGACGACTTGGCTACCCTCCTCGGGTCGTTGTCTAACCCTTTCGTAATTTTGGGCGACTTTAACCAAGTGGATCGTGGGACCGACAAGTTTGGGGGAAGTTCGAGGGGGATTCGGGGTCTTAGATCTTTTAGTAATTGGAAATCGGATGTGTTGGTTCATGACATCCCCTTTGGAGGGCCACGTTTCACCTGGTGGAATGGCAGGCATGGGGAGGAGTGCATTTTTGAAAGGTTAGATAAGGGTTACGCTACTTCAGATTGGTTTGACTTCTTCCCGAATGCAACGATTCAGCATCAGGCGATCGCTCTGTCTGACCACTGTCCAATCATCTTTAATACCAATCCGGAGAGTGGAAAGCCAAGAAGGAGTTTCAAAATCCCGGCATGGGCCCTTGAGTTCTCGGAATGTAAAGAGGAGATCAAGAACACCTGGGATACCTCAGTGAGAGGYTCTCCTATGTATCGTTTTATCGGGAAGTGCAAACTGATGAGAGGGCGGGTTAAACAGTGGGCCCTAAAMAAGAGACGGGAATGGAATGGGAAATGGGATGATTTAGAGAGCCAAGTGATTGAGTTCCAGGAAGCAATGGAAACAGGTGACTATTCTCATAGTTTTGGTGCAGCTAGGGAGGCTTTCTGTGAGCATGCCAAGGTAAAGGCGATCTATTGGAAGCAACAGGCTAAGATGAAATGGGATATTCAGGGGGATGAATGCACAAAATTTTTCTTCAACTGGGCGAAAGGGAGAAGGGTAAGGAACGCAATAAGTGTTCTGAAAAGGGAGGATGGCAGCTACATCACCGAGGTTGAAACTATTAAGAATGAGCTGAATGCACATTTTATGGGGGTTTTCGGGGTCGAAAGTCAGGATTTTTCTCAAACAAGAAGAAAGCGAGAGATCGAGGACGGTCTCAAGGGTCTAAGGAGATTTTTCGATGATTCCGACAAGGAACTCCTTGCTCGACCTTTTACAAAAAAGGAGGTCAAGCGCGCGATCTTTTCTATGGGGCCCTGGAAGGCTCCTGGCCCCGACGGGATTCCGGCGGGGTTTTTTCAGAAGCATTGGAAAGACATTAAGGGCGATCTGATTAACGGCATCCTAAGTTCGCTTAATAGTGGTCATATTTTGAGAGAAACAAACCGTACACATATAGCCCTCATCCCGAAGAAGGCTAATGCTGAGTCGGTTCATGACTACAGGCCGATTAGCTTGTGCAATGTCACCTACAAAATTGTCTCAAAGTGCATTACTAATAGGCTGCGTCAAGTGCTTCATCGAATTATAAGTCCGACTCAGAGCGCCTTTGTGCCGGGTAGACATATAGGCGACAGCATCCTCATTGCCCATGAGGTTCTGGAGAATATCCGTAAGGCGAAAGGGAAGCAGAGGGGTAAAGTGGGGATTAAAACGGACATGAGTAAGGCCTATGATAGAATCAAATGGGATTTTCTTGAGGAGGTTTTGCGCAAGGTGGGCATTCCGGATAAACTCCTAAGTCTTATCATGCTGTGCGTCACTACGGTCTCTTACTCGGTCCTGTTCAATGGCGAGGCTTTAGATCATTTTCAGCCAAAAAGCGGCCTAAGGCAGGGGGATCCCCTGTCCCCGTACCTCTTTATCATGTGCATGGAGGCTCTTTCGGGTTTGGTGGACAATTCAGCAGATTTGGGTCTCAGGGGGATCCAAGTTGCCAGGGGGGCTCCGGAGATTACTCACCTTTTTTTTGCTGATGATGCCGCTTTTTTCTTTCAGTATTCTACTGCAGGTTGCCAGGCGCTTCATGAGGCGCTTTCAGTGTTCTGCAAAGCTTCAGGAGAGGTCTTTAACAATTCGAAGTGCGCTATTGTTACTAGTAGGGCTTGCTCACAAGATGATGAGAATAACCTAACTCATACCTTTGGAATGCCCCTTCAGCGGTCGTTTGGAAAATACCTTGGAGTCCCGTCGGATTTCGGGTCGACCAAGAAGGAGATTTTCAATGGAATGGTGGAAAAGGTTTTAGAAAGACTGAGCTCGTGGAACTCGATCTTTCTCTCTCAGGGGGGCAGGTTGACACTCATTAACTCAGTCCTCAACTCCTTGGGCAGCCATGTTCTCTCGGTTTTTAGAGTCCCGAGGTGCATCCTGGAGAGGATTAATTCTATCATCGCAAAGTTCTGGTGGGCGGGAATCAATAAACAGAAGTGCTCTTATTGGAGGAGCTGGGCGCATCTTACCAAGGACAGGGAGAAAGGAGGGTTGGGTATCAAGGATTGTCGCTTTTTCAACCAAGCTCTTCTAGCGAAGGTTGGATGGAAGATCATTAATGAGAAGGATAGCCTCCTTGCAAGGGTTTTCGGAACTAAATACAAAGTGGACAACACGACTCTGTTCAGCAGAGACTATGTGAAAAAGCAAGGGTCTTGGGGATGGGCTGGGATAAGATGGGGTCTCAATGTTTTGTCGGAGGGGTGTGGCTGGAGTTTGGGAAATGGTAAGCAGGCTAAAATGGGGGACCCTTGGTTCCAGGGCGAGGTTTTGGTCCCTCTGGCTAGTTGGGCGGAGGCCAACCCTGACTGGAGGAGCCATCCGGTCTCTTCTCTGACCCACAATGGAGAGTGGAAGGAAGACATTATCGCAGACATTTACGAGGCAGCTGTCGGAGACAATATCAAGAATCTCCAGTTGTATCAGGATCAAGAGGACTGTATCTTTTGGCGGGAGGCGAGAGATGGCAGGTTTACTGTGAAGTCTGGGTATGAGATAATTAAGATGAGCTTTGATCTAAGGGCTCGTCGTGATGACACGGAAAGGCATCTTGTGGGAAATAAGAAGATCCCATGGAAATTGGACATCAACAAGAACCTCAAAATTTTTGTGTGGCGTCTTCTGAACAAGGCCCTAGCAACAGGAGAGGAGATGGAGAAGAGAAATATGAATGTTGATTCACACTGCGTTTTCTGTAGAAAGCTGCTGCAAGAAGAGGTAAAGGAAACTGACAATCATCTTTTCAGAGATTGCCCATCTGTTACAAGGATCTGGCGAGGGTCCAGGTTGGGAATTGAAACCGCAAGGCACATGGGGATGGCCTTGGGAGAATGGGTGTTCAATTGGGTTGAAATACTTCTAACCATGGATAGGAAGGGAGATTCTGGGTTTCAGAATGGACAGATCTTCAGTGGGGTTAGGTATCTGGTCAGCTTGCTTTACGGAATCTGGCTTGAGCGTAATAGAGCCATCTTCAGTGATCAAACTCCTTCGTTGGAACGGATTCTAAATTTTGCAGAGGCTAGCTGTGGGGCGAGGAAGATGGGCTTTCAAATCAGAAATAACAGGATTCAAGAGGAAAAGGAGCCGCCTGGATTTGAAAAGGGGAATTTGTGTCAGTACATAGGTAGTGGAGCGTGTCAGGCATCGGTCAATGTATCTTTCAAGTGGAGAAAGTGCCAGGCGATCCAAAATGGGGTTGGGAGAACCAAAGAGTGGATGCAGTCAATTACCTGGGAGGACGGGTTGGAGACGCACCTGGAAGAGCAAAGGGTTTGCATGGGGCATGAGTTACATAGGGATTTGGCGGCAATTAGAGAGACACTCACAAACCTGCTGAATACTGCTCGCCTACACGTGGTCTTCAGGAATGTAAGAAAGGAAACTTTGGCGGCCATCATGGGAGAGAATTCTTTTTTAAATGATATTAGACTGCTCATTAGTGATGTTAGAAAAATATGCATGAGTTTCCACTGTATTAGCTTTAGGTTGGGCCATTGAGCCTTTCTGCCTCTTGTCAAAAAAAAAAAAAAAAAAAGTATTAACTAAATCAAAATTATATCTCATCCACAATATGTAGAACTCCTACCTGATCCTTAAAATTAGTTCAAATCCTTAATGACCAAGATGTAATTCGAATATTCAATATTATCACTAAAGCACCTAATAAATATGAAATTGTTGGTATATACAACACCTAATGGATAGTAAGATATTGCATGTTTAAAGTATTACACTACCTAAATATCAGTATTGTACTATCGTAGTCCTTAAGCACAGCCCCTTCAGGCAAAATGCTACACTTTTGCATCCAAGTACACTACCCAATAAAAATCTCATAAATGAAAACACATGAAATTCACAATTGCATGTGCTGAGGAGTAAAACTTAAGTCCATATAAATTCACATTTCCATGACATCATATTAAATAATTACCTCATTGACAGTGGAGGAGTTAATCTTATGATTGTGTTGTGTGTAGGCTTAGCAAGAACACCTCTCTCCTTTAACTTGAGGCAAATATCATAAGCTGAGACAGGAGACAAAGCCTTTCTATTGAGCTCAATTGCAGTGAACAGACCTTTTCCACGAACTTCATTTATTAGATTAGAGTGCTGCTGCTGGATCTTAGTCAGCAAATGCCGAAGCTCCTCTCCCAACTGAGCAGACCTGTATAGAGCCAGTGTTATTGGTACAATAAACAGTGGTAACACAAACACACACGCGCGCACACACACACACACACACACAGGCACATAATGAGCAATTGAATGTCAGCTGGAAGACCGGTTCAGTCTACTTCCTGAATTCCAGCAATTTCAACTATCAGACAGCCACACTGAGGAAGTAATGAATAACGACTTTCTTACAGTTATAATGTAAATGATATTCAACTTCTCATCTCAGACTACCATGCTCAAATTTAGCTAAGCTCAWATTAAAAATTATCTTGTACACCAGAACTTTTTTAGGTTGCCTTTGAAAACCCAACATTCAGACAGACAATACAACATGGGACAAGTATATCATGTTGCAAACGTCTTTGAAAACATGCCATAAGTGAACATCTAGCAGCATTCTAGATGAAAGACTTTAAATTGAAACACAAATAAATTAGCATAAACCAACAATCAAGTTGAATGAAACTGTCTATAAACCTAACAAATCTTTACATGAGTTTTGTAACGAACTACTCGGACTAAACGAATTGATTAAGTTGTGTTTGATAATTTTGAGAGTATTACTAGAGGAAATTGGTGAGTTTCATTCAAATACTAATGCAATACAATGGTGACTTGAGGCCACTAGTCTCCAATTCTTTGATTACAAAACACATAACAGACTACTCACTACTTGCTCACCCCTCCCCCCTTTTAAGTTTTAAGCTTACATAATACTGAAACAAGTCTCTCTAAAAGCTGCAATTAAAAAGCTGATTAAAAGGATCCTACCAACCCCATTGTACTATTGCCTTACTTGATGACTCCTCAATTGCCTTAARTAATCTTATCTCCTCTTGGCTGGTTTTTCTCCTTGCAAAAGTGAGCAGCTCACGAGGTYGGTACATTGCATCTCCTCCTTTTGAAGCGCCACCTTGTCCTCAAGATGGAGTGATAGAAAACAAGCCTTGATTAACTCAAAATCTTCCRAAGTAGCTTCCTCCTCCGCTAAGTCTTTCCACTTAATCCGGCACTTTCTTGGAGCTCAAGAGCTTGTTCAAGCTCGACTARGAATTCCAATTCCTCGTTAATCTYTGGTGGAGAATTTGAGGCAGTATGCCACCTTCCCAATGCCTTGCTCCACCTTGAAAGGGCCATAGAACTGTGGCGCTATTTTTTCCTTGGGCCTTCTTGTAATTGTTTTTTTTATCGATATATCTTTAATTTCAAAAGAACTTCATCACCCACCTCATAAGCTTCATACCTCCCTCCTCTTATCTGCATTCGATTTCATTCTCTGTTGAGCCCNAAGTATTAACTAAATCAAAATTATATCTCATCCACAATATGTAGAACTCCTACCTGATCCTTAAAATTAGTTCAAATCCTTAATGACCAAGATGTAATTCGAATATTCAATATTATCACTAAAGCACCTATTAAATATGAAATTGTTGGTATATACAACACCTAATGGATAGTAAGATATTGCATGTTTAAAGTATTACACTACCTAAGTATCAGTATTGTACTATCGTAGTCCTTAAGCACAGCCCCTTCAGGCAAAATGCTACACTTTTGCATCCAAGTACACTACCCAATAAAAATCTCATAAATGAAAACACATGAAATTCACAATTGCATGTGCTGAGGAGCAAAACTTAAGTCCATATAAATTCACATTTCCATGACATCATATTAAATGATTACCTCATTGACAGTGGAGGAGTTAATCTTATGATTGTGTTGTGTGTAGGCTTAGCAAGAACACCTCTCTCCTTTAACTTGAGGCAAATATCATAAGCTGAGACAGGAGACAAAGCCTTTCTATTGAGCTCAATTGCAGTGAACAGACCTTTTCCACGAACTTCATTTATTAGATTAGAGTGCTGCTGCTGGATCTTAGTCAGCAAATGCCGAAGCTCCTCTCCCAACTGAACAGACCTGTATAGAGCCAGTGTTATTGGTACAATAAACAGTGGTAACACAAACACACACGCACACACACACACACAGGCACATAATGAGCAATTGAATGTCAGCTGGAAGACCGGTTCAGTCTACTTTCCGAATTCCAGCAATTTCAACTATCAGACAGCCACACTGAGGAAGTAATGAATAACGACTTTCTTACAGTTATAATGTAAATGATATTCAACTTCTCATCTCAGACTACCATGCTCAAATTTAGCTAAGCTCAWATTAAAAATTATCTTGTACACCAGAACTTTTTTAGGTTGCCTTTGAAAACCCAACATTCAGACAGACAATACAACATGGGACAAGTATATCATGTTGCAAACGTCTTTGAAAACATGCCATAAGTGAACATCTAGCAGCATTCTAGATGAAAGACTTTAAATTGAAACACAAATAAATTAGCATAAACCAACAATCAAGTTGAATGAAACTGTCTATAAACCTAACAAATCTTTACATGAGTTTTGTAACGAACTACTCGGACTAAACGAATTGATTAAGTTGTGTTTGATAATTTTGAGAGTATTACTAGAGGAAATTGGTGAGTTTCATTCAAATACTAATGCAATACAATGGTGACTTGAGGCCACTAGTCTCCAATTCTTTGATTACAAAACACATAACAGACTACTCACTACTTGCTCACCCCTCCCCCCTTTTAAGTTTTAAGCTTACATAATACTGAAACAAGTCTCTCTAAAAGCTGCAATTAAAAAGCTGATTAAAAGGATCCTACCAACCCCATTGTACTATTGCCTTACTTGATGACTCCTCAATTGCCTTAARTAATCTTATCTCCTCTTGGCTGGTTTTTCTCCTTGCAAAAGTGAGCAGCTCACGAGGTYGGTACATTGCATCTCCTCCTTTTGAAGCGCCACCTTGTCCTCAAGATGGAGTGATAGAAAACAAGCCTTGATTAACTCAAAATCTTCCRAAGTAGCTTCCTCCTCCGCTAAGTCTTTCCACTTAATCCGGCACTTTCTTGGAGCTCAAGAGCTTGTTCAAGCTCGACTATGAATTCCAATTCCTCGTTAATCTGTGGTGGAGAATTTGAGGCAGTATGCCACCTTCCCAATGCCTTGCTCCACCTTGAAAGGGCCATAGAACTGTGGCGCTATTTTTTCCTTGGGCCTTCTTGCAATTGTTTTTTTTATCGATATATCTTTAATTTCAAAAGAACTTCATCACCCACCTCATAAGCTTCATACCTCCCTCCTCTTATCTGCATTCGATTTCARTCTCTGTTGAGCCCAAAGTAAGTTCAACTATAGCTTCTCCAACACAAATAGTGGCGYACCTCCTGTATGACCTGGTGGGTCAAGTGTACCAATAGGTGGCCCAAAAAATTTCGGGGGTTTTTTTTATTTAAGAAATCTAGTAGGTAAAGTATAAAATAAAGTTAGGGCATATAATATCACCAGTTGCTGCCTTCGATCAATGGTCTAGGAGTTTTGTTAAGTTGAGGCAATATTCAGGAGGTCGCCTGTTCGATTCCCCATACACACCTTTTTTTTTTTCCTTCTTCGTCCTTGGTCCTTCACGGCTTCACTCCTTCGGTCCTTCAAGTTCCAAGTGAGTATGTATTTTAATTTCATATTTTTATTTCATTATTAATAATTGATATCTAAATATGTTGTTAATTTGTTTGTTAATTGATGAAACATGTACTGAATTTTTTTTTTCCCTAAATTGTTTGATGAGATTTTTTCAGAATTTATGTTATATAATATATTGATAAATGATTATTGATACTCCCTCTGTTCCAAGAAGATCATGCGAGTTACTAATCATACGCTTCCCAATGCATGTTTTGTATCGTTTATATCTTTAGTTACCCATTTGAGAAAATTATAAGAATTGAATATTAATAATCTATTCATTAACACGAATCAAACAAGATCCCACATGACTATATTTATAACTATACATTGATAATTATTTACAAGATTCTCTTCACTTGTGAATAGTGAAATAAACGGGTGTGGCATGAACTTCGTGGAACGGAGGGAGTATATATTTTGTAAACTTGTTTATTTGTAAATTCTAATTTGATAATTTTGATTGATAAATTGTTTATTATAAGTGAGTAATTAATTTGATGAATGAATTGATGATTTAATATAAATAGATAAATTGTTTGATAATTGTTTTATACTTACTCTAGATTGATGGTTTAATATAAATTTGATAATTTTGAGTGGTAAATTGTTTATTATAAGTGAGTAATTAATTTGATGAATGAATTGATGGTTTAATATAAATTGATAAATTTTTCAAACTTACTCTAAATTCATGGTTTAATATAAATTTGATATTTTGATTGGTAAATTTATGAAAGTGTATTAGTTTATTACTTACTCTAAATTAGTAGCTAGTTGGTGTTGATTTAGTGTGTTGTTTTCTCAATTTCTAGAATGAAGCGAAAGCGCACTCCAACTTATTTTGAWGTATTTTGTAATATTTGGTTATCAAATTTTTTTTATTACAAGTTTGTTTATGAATWGTGACCCACCAAGCGAAAATTCCTGCGTCCGCCACTGAACACAAAGTCCCTCTCTTGTAGACATTCATCCAGATAGTCAACCGGTGTTTGACCTTGTCCCACACGCATTAATTTAGGAGGTTCCCTCCCATACACAACTTTAAAGGGAGACATTCTCGTGGTAGCATGCGGRGAAGTATTATAGGAGAATTCCGCCAAATTAAGCCACTTTGCCCACGATTTTGGTTCACCCATAATAAAGCACCTCTTCGAGCACGCGATTAACGTTCTTCGTTTGCCCATCGGTTTGCGGGTGATAGGCGGTACTACGCTTCAACAATAAGCCTTGTAGTTGAAATAATTCACGCCAAAAATGACTTAAAAACTAATGGACGAAGGAAACCCATGCAATCGGACAATTACTCGTARAAAACTTTCTGCCKCACTAGAAYCCGTATATGAATGTTTTAAGCCGATYAAGTCRGCATATTTGGATAATCGGTCCACAACCACAGGAACCACACCGATCCCCTTTGATTTGGGAAGCTATTCTACGAAGTCAAGTGATATGTAATCCCAAACGGTTGTAAGAGATCCGCCGYTTGTTGCTAAAAAAGCTTACCCTGTTGYAAGACTCGACATTCTCTCACATAATTACTGACATCCTTCCTCATATCAACCCAATACAACTACGTTGTTATCCTTAAGTATGTAATCTTATCARCTTCATMCCTGCCGGTTGGAGTGTCATGGTACTCCTTAAGCAGCTCCCTAACAATCATCTCCCTAGAAATCATCGAGCCTTTTGGAATTACTACTTGCCCCTTATAAGCCTGCCTCATTTGAATTATCATTATCAGCGCGTCAACCGATTAACCCCTTGAACCAATGCCAAATTAGGCAGCCCACACTCCCATTCTTCCTTGATAGAGCATCGACCACTCGATTACTAGCCCACGATTTGTAGTGAATCTCGAAGTCGAACCCAATGAGTTTCCCGCTACTGTATGATGAATTTCAAACTTTGCTTATGGGTATGTATAATAAAGTGCCTCCCAAGTAGGTAGTGACGCCACTTCTCGACAGCGAGGCAAATAGCCATCAACTCTTTCTCATATATGGATTTCCTTTGTTATCGAGGCCCAAGTAACTTGGTGTAAAATGCCATGGGTCGATTCTGTTGCATTAATACCGCCCCAAGCCCGTACCTCGATCAAACCTGATTCGACCGCAAAGGGAACTTGAAAATTTGGAAACATGTACGGTTGTCATCGCCTTCTACAGTTTTTCAAAGGCTGACGTGTCCCCTTTGATTCCACCCCCAAGTTATCCTTGTGTAACAGACTACTGCACGATCAATGTCCTTGCACGATCAATGTCCTTGCAATCTGAGCATAGCCCCTAATAAACTTCATACCAGTGAGCCCCTAATCCACCATGTCACGCAAATTCTGAGGTATGGGCCAACCATACATGGCTTGCACCTTGCTCATGTCTGCTGTCACCCCCTCTTTGGAAATGATGTGACCCAAATAGGATACCCTTTTTTGGCGGAATTCTAACTTTTTCTCATTTGCAACCAAATTGTGTTCCTTTATCTTAGTCAAGACCACCCTCATGTGTTCCATGTGGCTCTCCACATCCTTACTATACATCAAAATGTCGTCAAAGAACATTCATACAAACCTCCTCAAATATGGCCGAAAGACGTCCTTCATTAGTACTTGGAATGTGGCCGAAGTATTGGTCATGACAAGGAACTCATAATGTCCCTTGTGTGTACGYAACGCCATTTTGTGAGCATCACCCTCTTTGACCCAAATTTGGTGATGTGTGGATCTTGGAGAACACCGTCACCCTATGTAACTCATCCAACAATTCGTCYATTACCGAAATTAGATACTTGTCCGATAAGTACGATAATATGATGCCGACGGCGAACATCTCTGTTATCAAGCGCTCTATCTWATCTAGTTTTGGGGTAACGGYGTACCYGTAAGGTTCGYTAAGGTTGGGTTACTTCCACGTGCTCAAAGAGTTACTTTCTTCAAATTAATTGCATGTTCATGCCCCACTGGTTCCCACTGTCCTGTAAGTCAGCCTTGTTACCTCCCTTCTCATGTCTCATGATTCTAATCATGGCCTTAAGAGAAATCTGATTCTTTTCCAACGTAGCATCCCCCTTTAACACCACCTCTTTGCCCTCCACCTTGAACTTCATCTTGTGGGTCTTCCAATTCGTCACCATTGGCTCGAGTTTTCCAAGCCACTGAACACCTAAGATGACATTAGCGTTYCCCAATTGTGGGGTAAGAACGAGTCATTCACCACCACTCCTCCACTCAACTCCAATCACACTCCTTCACACCGCCCACCTCCTCTCARCACCTCACCGTTACCRGACAAAACTCCAAACTCCCTCGTACCCACCACTTGCACCACTGCCTCCGGCGCCACCACTCCGCCGCCACTGGAGWTTATAAGAAATTGTGGGTTGCCTCGGGTCTATCATCACCACAATTCTCGGTCTCCCGACCACCCTTTTAATTTCATCGTGCGTGGGTTCGATAACCCCACCACCGAGCACAGTGAGATCGTCGTCGTCTCTCCCTCCTTAGCTCCCTCGTAATCCTCTTTTTCATTATCATTGTCACTCTCACCCTCTGAATAATCCCCCAAAAGTAAAACGCTTAACTCTATATTTTTGCATTTATYCCCCACTCCCCACCTTTCATCACATCTAAAGCACAAGACACATGTCTMTCTATCTTGTAACTCACATTCAGTTAATTTTTTGGGCTCACTTATCTTTTGGATAGTAGAAGTTGGAGGCCTTACCAAATTGACTGAKTCTTTYGTGCCTTGGAGCCTCAAAATGTTGTAGTTGGGCCTACTTAACTAGGTYTGCTATAAGTGCTATAAGTGCTGAGTCCACTAGCCTTGTATGGCGTCYAGTCCACCACTCTCTTACCGAATCCAGCGCCCTCGTGACCATGTCTTCTTGGGTTGCCGCACGCGATTTCACTCCTCTACGGCTCTACCCGACCCGTGAGATCCATAGCATCCTCTTTGGTAAATGCTAATGGGTTGAGAACCGAAGCTCTACTCGCACATCCTCCTTTAAGCCATTTATGAATGGCTAACATAGGCTTTCTAGCACTCCACAACGACGACGCCGCTTCTATGAATGTTCGATACTGAAGGACAGAAGTTTCTTGTTGCCCGTGAGCCACTGCTCATGTGAGGTGTCTCAGTTGGCTAAACGAAATTGCCTCAGCACCTGGACTTGAGCCCCTCCCACGTGAGAATGGGATGCCTCTACTCTCACACTGGACCACAGCAAGGCCTCTCCCTCCATAGCCACCAACGTCGCTTCCATCTTTTCCTTCTCATTGAGTTGTAAAAGCTAAATACTTTCCTCCACAAGTATCCATGGGTCATCCCTTCAAGGTGGGCATATCCAAACGTTATGCTTCAATGGTGCCCACCTCCTCCGTTTCCGCCGTCGTACATCTCATTATGGCGCCCCACTATTGCGTTGGGTTGTGCTCGCTTTCGGGGTTTAGTTGTGTGCAACCAAGGCTCAAGTTTACATATAAAAAGATTGTGGTTTGCGGTGTTGGTGGCCACCTTGCTTCATGATTTCCCGGAACTGATCGATACGACTTAAGCTTTGACAGCCTCCTCCATGGTTTTCAAAATAATTCCTTGGTAGAATGGAGATCTCGTGACTTTGATTCCCTCCTAAACCTATTGAATGCCCCTAACACTTCACTTAACACAATTTCTTTCTATTCTTTTTGCTACACATTTTCTCTCCTCTCGTAACTTGGACTCGTCAAAACCCACTTTACACTTTACCCGTTCTCTTTCTCTCAATTTTTGATCTATTCTAAAGCATATTGCAATTCTTGAGAAAATTTCATCCACAAAGTGCTAATCGTTCAATATGTTCATCTCATGGCGATTGTTGAATATACTACAAAGCTTAAACACAACATAACCCAAACCAACACTTTGCATGTCATTATAAAAAATCATGAACACAAATATTGATACCATTGCATTTCTCAATCACCAAGAAGAAATGAGGAGTGAAAAGGGTTTTGATTTTAGATTATGATGGGAGAATAAATCCCAGAGCTAAAAGCATGTATTGAAATATCTAAAGTTTTGGGACCGTTTGGAACACGACCAGGTGTCAGCTTTCTCTAAGGGGTAAATTTTCGCAAGAATTCCTAGCGTTTTTCAATTATTTCTACAAACATGAGTAATTGGCAACTAGCTATTAACTCATTCTAAGAAAGATAACAGATTTGATAATTTTTCTTCTCATGCTTTCATGATAAGGTTCTATTTACATAACAGAAGTCACACTGAAAGAAACGGAGGTGAACATTAACTTCGAACTAACAATACTATTGAGATTATTATTTCTATTTAATCTGAGTTATATTTAACTATTATTCATAATAATTTTGGTTAATATTAAATATTTAACTTAGCATTAATATTTCACTTTGGATTAATTATACATCTTAGGGATATTAATAATTACAACTTTTATTAGTTATTTTGGATAATATTCACCATATATTAGGATTGAACTAATGCAAAAGTAAGTATTGATTTAATGATATAATTGATAGTTGGATTAATGATTTAAACTAATATTGTTATTAGTTGTGTTGTTTTGTATCGTTATTATTAAGCGGCTACTATTATCATCATTATTCTAAAATAATATTATCTACCATTACCATTATTATCATTAGTTATTAAATAATTAGTTGAACTGAATGGAACAAAACGAACAAACTAAACAAGAGCTAGCTAAACTGAAATAAGTTGAAGTAAACAAGCCCTACTAGCATGGAATCCTAATTTATTTATTCATCAATGCTTCTTGTTCAATAGACTGAAGATCAGAAATTTCAATACATTCATATATTCAAATAAATCAAAATAGTCAATAGCTTAAGTTCAAAAACAAATTCTAATAAAACTAAGGTTTAAATTTATGATTGTGTTAAGGAATCTGAAAAAAGAAGTCTCAAAAAGAAATAAGTACAAATTAGAATAGATTAATTCATTTTCATAATAATAACTCTCTTTAGTTAAAATAAGTTTCAAAAACAAAGTATGTTTAGCAAAAATCAGTTCACTAGAATCACAGGCTTTTACATCTTCCTTCTACATACTTGAAATACTTGGGTTTACAAAGTATTATAGCAATAGGCAACCCACTTGTGCATGTACAGCCTATGATCACCTTATCAGTATCTTAGGCTAACACAGTCAATCCCATTCACTAGCTAAAACTCTAGAAAGAAAGGCTGACCTAATATGTACACTAAATCCGTCTAAGGCCACATCAAAATACCCTTTGTATCCATCATCACCATATAGAAAACAGAAAGAACAAATAATGCTCTGCCTCATGGATTTTCCCAATTTCCACTTTAGATTGTCCCATATAATTTTATTTGTTTAATAAAAAACTTTAGTTCTCCTCTCTTTCACATCTTCAAGTAGAATGTAACTGTAAATGTAAATGTGAGGGATGATAAAATTATTAAGAATGAATGGAAAAACAGCCTACACCCTCTTTAAGCAAGAGCAGTTCTCACTAATTTCAACAATGCAACAAAAAAACAGGGCAATGTGAGATACTTGTGGCACTCAATGGGTAGGAATGTGCACATCAGTTATGATTAAAACCAGACACTATAATTTTATGAATTCAACTTTCATAACCATGAATGGGGTGTCTGAAGTTAATAATAATATACATGTTAAGGCTAACATGACTGATCATTTACAACCTTGTATCCATGTCAAGCATCATATAAAAGGGGCTTTTCCATGAATTACATCCTGATCTATGGAGAGTTAGATGGACAAACTACGCTATTCATGACAATGAAAACAAGCAACAGATGTTAAATACCTCTCAGCAAGCCCTCCTCTTTGAGAACATCAAGTGAATCGCAACAGCAACGGCACTTGCCAATGGATTCCACCAAAAGTACTGAGCAATATATAGTGTCAGAACAATAAGATTACAGAGAATGATTCATTCTTTAAATTGATACCAAAAAGAACATTCACGATGCATGATAGAATTAGATGAGCTGTTTTTCTCAAGCATAACAACTAATAGGCTGCCATGAGTACCAACTACCAAATGAAAGCAATAATGTGCACATATCGTCATTTATTTCCAGACAAAGCTTTAAAGAAAAATAAAAAAAAATAAAAAAAAAAAACCTTTCTAGTCATATAAATTTAGTACACAAACAAGCTCGGATTACCCTTTCTCACAGATACAAAACACTTGCACCATTCAAATAATCCATCGCAGTTCAATATGAAAGATAATGTTCGCAACTGAATCCAAATATCACACCAGAGAATTGACCAGGAAAAAATTGCATGTAAACAAATATACATTGAAGTCATAGAATAATATTTGTATCATTGAAACCCGAACCTTCATGTTCTCCGAGCGAATACACAGCATGACATCTTTGTCAGCGAGCAGCACTGACGGGACTACTCCACCCCAAAGCTTTCCAAGATCTACAAAGAGTAAATTAAAATTTCAGAGTCATTCTTTATGATCATATAACACGTCTAATACTCACAGTGCAGTAATGAACAGTTTTGTGAAATCGGAGTGGGAGAGGTAGAAGAAAAAAAACAATAGTGTTCCTGTTTACCGTCTTTTGTGAGATATGTTGGCGTCGAAAAAAGAAAAATCTCAAATGCTAATAAGTTTTAATTAACAAGATAAATAACAAAAGATCTAGAGTGTTTTTTTTTTTTAAAAAAAAGCTTCTTGCAAATGACATTTCGTATATATGAGAACAAGTGAGGACAACATAAGACGCATTCTTTTCTTATGCGATTAGTGATTAATTCTTCTGTTTGCCGTTCAACTTCTGCCCCTATTCTTATTAACACTAACAATGAAATTACAATTTAACTTATTTCCCTTATTAAATTCTTTTAAGATGAAAATAAATAAACAGCTACAAACTCTAATTTGAACAAACACAACTGTCTTACAACAACATCTGGCGACAGTCATCCCAATCCACAAGCTAGCATTTTTCCAGATCTTCCCAAGCCAGATTGTATTTCATCAGCAATCATCAACACTCTATATTTTGTGCAGAGATCTCTAACAGCTTTCAAGTAATTTCTTTAGGAACTATGACCTACAAAGAAAAAGGCATTCATCATAAACAAATCATGACAATTATGATAAGCAACAGACAATACAAAGAAAAAAAGAGAAAAAAATGTGCTGATGAGTGGGAGGAGAAACAAAACAAACTACTTCGTACTATTTTCCCTTCAATTTTATTTTTAAAAGTAAGCTATGAATAAGTTTAATAACCAGCAAAGAACAATTCAATACATATATAACTATCTTGACTCACAAGAAGTTAATAAAAGATTCTCAAAAGCCTGTGTTCAAATACACTTATCAGATACTTATATAAAAGTAAGCACTTCAACATTTATAAAGCAATCTAAGGAACAAACTTAGTAATTCGCTTCTCATACCCCTGCTTCCCTTGAATGGGTTCAAATAAGAATCCAGCTATACGATCTCCATGCTCTGTGGTCCATATAATAGAAAAGATTCAGATAAGATTAAATAACCAATGTCAGATACACTGATCTTTGTCATATCAACATTACACTTAGATATTCTTTTAAAGGTTTCATGGTAAAGAATGACATAGTTAAACGCTAAAAGTCTAACACTTAATAATGATATAGTTTTAAGGAACCTGAGCACATTATCCACTAAGCAACTTTCAGACAATTAATTACTCATTCTAGAAAAGTTACATTAGGCTACAAGACTTATCAAAGCGTGATAGAGGGTTCTTGACATTCAGGTTAAAAAAAAAAAAAAAAAAAAAAAAAAAAAAAAAAAAAAAAAGAATTGTCAGTTTGAAAATAACCAGGTCACAGAACTTTTTCGACAGTATTTTCAAGTACTACAAATTTCTATCACACCAATGATTATAAAGTTATATATTTACTTAGAGTGCATTACATAGCATTCAAAGCAATAAGTCTGAAAACACTTCATAAAAGGAAACAGAGTTACAAACTTGACAAATGACAGAATAAAGAGCATCAAGGTTCTGGACTGGGAATTTCTCTGAATCTAATCAACTCAAGCTGTGCAAATATAGGTAATTTATTGTGGAATCTCATTTGAGGCACAAGTGTTGAAAAGAATCCAATAAACTTAATTTTTTATTGGGTGACAAGTCATTATAAAAGTTAACACAAGCTAGGAGTGATAAAACTAATTAGACAAAACAAAATAACAGAATAGCCAAGTCTGATAATAATAAAAAAAATAAAAAAAATTTGCAAATGCCAAGCCTCAACCTATTTTATCCACAAGTTCAGAGAATATTCATGCTTCAAACCTTTAAACAATTTCTCAAGGGCAACTTCATCTCCAAAATCAACTTTAAYATGACCAGGTAACAAAGGACCAAAGCCTCGTGTAGCTTCATTGTCGCAGCTCATAGAAATGACAGCTAGAGTCCGGCCATGAAAACAGCCACAGCATGAGACAATAATAGCCTGCATGCATTGTAGAATTTGAACTGATCTTAAAACTATGRAATATGATTATAATAAAATGCAATGCAGCAATTTTTATTCAGACAATAAGCTTCAAATAATCAAGAGCAGCTACATGGTAATGAAAATATTGGGAAACATGAATGAGAGCATGGGACTCTCAAGTTACAAATTAAAGCAATGAATAAGAATAGAAAGTCCTGGATAAACAAATGAAATAGAAAAATCAGGAATTGAATACTCACCTCACTGTTAGGAATCTTTTTCTTTTCATAACCCCACTTTCTTGCAACCTTCAGAGCAGTTTCCACCCCTTCAGCCCCAGTATTCATTGGAAGCACCATATCATACCCAAACATACTGGTTATTCTCTCAGCAAGTAGGGGAAATCTATCATTGTAGAAAGCTCTAGAGCTCAGGGTAAGCTTTTCTGCCTGCTCTATCAATGCCTTCATGATTTTAGGGTGGCAGTGTCCCTATATCAAGAAAGAGGATGTCAAGCAACTTCATGATATGCATATCATTCCAATTAGACAAGTTATGGAAAGGTTATTGTCTATAAAGAAGAGCTTATTTTGAAAAAAATTGAATTCAACTCCTACTTCATGATCCAATTGCTTCTTTTTTTTCGAAATAATTTGAAATGAAGATTTAAACACGGAACCTAATATACAAAATCTTCACCGGCTTGAATCTAAGAAGCCCAATCACTGCATTAAAAAGCAAGGATAGGTACTTCTGCAAATACATACCGACAAAAGTAAACAGCAGAACAGGATAGCAACCTCAAGTTCACCTGGTTAACAGCAGAGTATGCAGAAAGAAAGTCAAGATATTTGTTTCCCTCAGGATCCCATATTGAAGAACCTCTTGCGTGAGAAAACACCATGGGAATCGGGTGGTAACTGCATATGATAAATAAAAATTTGTTAACAGCAATATTCAGCACCATGGTAGAGACAGCTGGTTTTGTAATATGTAACATTTAAAAAAAAAAAAACACACTAGAACAACAGAAGTTTCTAGTGAATGAAAATAATCATCATGTTTAGACCTGGTTCCACAGATACTATTACAGCACTAGATCTGAATACTGAACAGCTTTTCTTCCTCGTTTTTATGGGGCTCAAAGGNTTATAAGAAATTGTGGGTTGCCTCGGGTCTATCATCACCACAATTCTCGGTCTCCCGACCACCCTTTTAATTTCATCGTGCGTGGGTTCGATAACCCCACCACCGAGCACAGTGAGATCGTCGTCGTCTCTCCCTCCTTAGCTCCCTCGTAATCCTCTTTTTCATTATCATTGTCACTCTCACCCTCTGAATAATCCCCCAAAAGTAAAACGCTTAACTCTATATTTTTGCATTTATYCCCCACTCCCCACCTTTCATCACATCTAAAGCACAAGACACATGTCTMTCTATCTTGTAACTCACATTCAGTTAATTTTTTGGGCTCACTTATCTTTTGGATAGTAGAAGTTGGAGGCCTTACCAAATTGACTGAKTCTTTYGTGCCTTGGAGCCTCAAAATGTTGTAGTTGGGCCTACTTAACTAGGTGTGCTATAAGTGCTATAAGTGCTGAGTCCACTAGCCTTGTATGGCGTCYAGTCCACCACTCTCTTACCGAATCCAGCGCCCTCGTGACCATGTCTTCTTGGGTTGCCGCACGCGATTTCACTCCTCTACGGCTCTACCCGACCCGTGAGATCCATAGCATCCTCTTTGGTAAATYCCTAAATGGGTTGAGAACCCGAAGCTCTACTCGCACATCCTCCTTTAAGCCATTTATGAAATGGCCTAACATCAGGCTTTCTAGCACCTCCACCAACGACYACGCCGCTTCTATGAATCGCTTCGATACTGAAGGARAGAAGTTTCTTGTTGCACCGTGAGCCACTGCTCATGGAGGGTGTCTCAGTTGGCTAAACGAAATTGCCWCAGCACCTGGACTTGAGCCCCTCCCACGTGAGAATGGGATGCCTCCTACTCTCACACTGGAACCACAGCAAGGCCTCTCCCTCCATAGCCACCAACGTCGCTTCCATCTTTTCCTMCTCATTGAGTTGTAAAAGRTAAAATACTTCTCTCCACAAAGTATCCATGGGTCATCCCCTTCAAAGGTGGGCATATCCAAACGTTTATGCTTCAATGGTGCCCACCTCCTCCGTTTCCGCCGCCGTCGTACATCTCATTATGGCGCCCCACTATTGCGTTGGAGTTGTGCTCGCCTTTCGGGGTTTAGTTGTGTGCAACCAAGGCTCAAAGTTTACATATAAAAAGATTGTGGTTTGCGGTGTTGGTGGCCACCTTGGCTTCATGATTTTCCCGGAACTGATCGATACGACCCTTAAGCCTTTGAACAGCCTCCTCCATGGTTTTCAAAATAACTTCCTTAGGTAGAATGGAGATCTCYTGACTTTGATTCCCTCCTAAACCTATTGAATGCCCCTAACCACCTTCACTTTACACAATTTCCTTTCTACTTTTTGCTACACATTTTCTCTCCTCTCTGTAACTTGGACTCGTCAAAACCCACTTTACACTTTACCCGTTCTTTCTCTCTAATTTTTGATCTATTCTAAAGCATATTGCAATTCTTGAGAAAAATTTCATCCACAAAGTTGCTAATTCGTTTCAATATGTCATCTCATGGCGATTGTTGAATATCCTACAAAGCTAAACACAACATAACCCAAACCAAAACACTTGCCATGTCAATTACTAAAAAAAATCATGAACCACAAATATTGATACCATTATGCATTTCCTCAATCACCAAGAAGAAATGAGGAGTGAAAA
>SNQN01006564.1:22653-37897 GCA_008642245.1 Bassia scoparia | reverse complement strand
AATAACTGATTCATTGTGAATGCACATTCCATTCATTAACCATATCATATTGGTTGTCTTGCTTATTTCACAAACTTCCAATATCTAATATGTTTCGGTCCACTCAACACAAGTTAGGAACCTTAGCTGTTGTTCATAAATTTCGCAAGATTTGTAAAGCATTCTTCTTGAAGAAGATATGCCAAATGCACCACCGAGTGCTTAGCATTTAGGCATCCATTGTTCCAACGGACCGACCTCAATATGCGCGAAACAGCTTGGTCAGTCAAAATACAGCACCGGCGCTCCTTGCGATCTTTCTATACCAACTGAAGCCATATGTCTGACAAACCAACTGAGGTTTCGCAACTCTTCGTTAGATAATAAAGCACATACCAAAAAAATAAAATAGGTCTGTGCCCTGTGGCTGATATTATAACTCCCACAAAAATAGGAAATACGGAATATAGGGGCATATGGTGTTAAGTCAAATATGTTGTGTGTAACAAAGCAACAATCAACAACCATGAAAACTCATCAAATACGCCCAAACACTGACTACGAGCATCCACGGCCCAAACATATGTCTTATACATAATGCCCACTTCCTCACAACCCTTATAGACTTGTTGCGGTAGAACTTTTCCGAACATTCTTGGAGCTGCATCGGTTCATCAACTATCATAAGTCTGCATTTGCAACCCATCGCACCTTTGTCTCATTAATTATTTCCTAATTTGATCATGCAGCAAAGTGTCATAATCCGTTGAGTAGTTATGACCATACATGCTTGTTCAGCCGCCTCTGCGATGACTGTATGTGCCTAGTGTTTGTGATAGATCAGGTCCGACTCAAAACACAAACTCGGATCGCAAAAGCACGCAAATAAAAACTCGACCGAGCCTGATCGGCTCAGATCAGCGTAATACTAAACAAAAAATCAAACAATAAATAACAGATACCGCATAACGAGAAAAATCATATTAGCCAAAGGTTATACCTGCACTTCAAATCACTTATTCCAATACTATTCAACTGTCGCACACTCCTAATATCATGTCATGTCATGCAGGAGTATCTCTTAACCAGATGGCAATGATCGGAGTAGGTTTGTGGTTTTATGATCCAGCACCGCTTAGACTTCACAAACCACTTCCCTTGCCAAGTTGCCCTTCTTGCATGCACCAAAGCTTCCGCAAAGCATTTCTCTGGACTGCGTCCGCGCCTCGGTTTTGTTTTGATAGGTACATACTATCATTAAATACAGCACAAACCAGCGCGGACTCAGCCCACTTCTTTGTTCCTTTTACTGTTTGGAGTAGGAATCACCAGATCACATGTTCACTTTGCTCAAGTTGATGAAAACTCTTCCTTAATCATCATCTATTATTTGACAATAATGACCCCTTGGAGCTTTAGCTACCCCAAAACCAGTTGCCCTGCATATCGGCGTATATAAAACTGTCTTCGAGATTCATATCTTGTCAATCAAAAAAACACATTCCACGCCAAAAGGCGTCAACCATCATTGCCATATCCTCAATCATATACCTAAACGGGGACTTCTTTCTAACAGACAAAGACCCAACTCAGAAAGACCAGCTAATTTCTTCCACTAAATATGATTCCCTTCCAATAACCTAGGAGGCTTACTCCTTATGGTGGAGAGTTAAAGAACACAGTGAGGTGACTAACCGTTTCAGGATCATGCTGCGATCAGCACACCAACATGCAACTTATATGCAAATTACCCGATCTCGATCATTGTAGTCCTCAAAGTACATCAGGATCAGTCGGCATTGAAGATGTATCAAAGGACAACCACACCTGGTACACCAAATAATATGGATGTTTAAATTTACAATAAATCTACTACTGAAATACAGATTTTAGCATGATATTTTATCATGTTCTAATACTCTACATAGTTCTACCACATGACAACTGAACCCATTAAGACATTTCCAATAATGAACTGACAATAAATACCCATCATTTACATTAGCCTCTACTAACTAACAGTTAATTCCATGGTAATCAGGTGACAGTGTAATCCACATCTAGAAAATGTATGTCAATTCGACCGACTAAATAAGCATTCAATGCGTGTGCGGTAAATCTGAAGGATCGATGGCTGTCGACTACATGGTGAGATGTTGCAAATCTAGCCAAACCATATTGCTACGCTAATCAAACTTGAGTTACATATAGCAAGGGATCAACTTGATGCTAAAGCAAACAAAAACCATCTGAACGACGCTCGAACCTACAATGTCGCACCGGCCAATTGAGGAATCTTGCCTTAATTCAACTACCTTAAGGAATTTCCCTTCATGGAAGTTCATAACTCTTTGCGCATTGTGCATTCAGAGGGATAAACACGAACCAATATCCATGACACATGAATTCAAAATAAATGCACAATGATATTGTAAATTCTGAATCGTGATCTACATTGTGTCTGTCCGATCCTCGCCCCCTACAAACATCCAAAACGCGCAACCCCCAATTCTTCTTTCAACTGACGCCATGAAACATCTGAACTAAGCCTGTCGGAAGCAGACTAATCAACAGCGTAGCGCCGTAAAACGCAAATCGGCGCGATAGGAAGCAGGCCTCACACATTCGGTCAATGGATGTACGAGTTATCAGAATTGATAGTAGGCGAAGCGAAGAGGAAACAGAGAAAGAATAGCATGCTCGAGAGATCTAAAGTGAATGATCCTGAAGAACTTTGAGTATGACAAGGCATTCAAAGAAATTTATGACGACACGTGAACTCACAGTTAAGGCTGATAGTTTAAACGATAAAGGAAAAAACAAGTAGAAAGTTAGCGGAAGTATAACGGGCTGCGTTATGTCGGTGGATCCGTTAAGTATGAACAACCCATGATGCATTAAGAAACATCGTGCGAGAATATATACAGAAAATACTGGCCAATTAGAGATGTTTAACAAATCTATTCGGCAGATGCGACCTGGCGGGTCTTCTTTTTTCATGTACTTTAGCTGGAAATTCCTGTTTTGAATTAATTATTCTGTTTTGGTTGTTCATTATTTGCATTTTGCGATAACAAAGTCAGAGCTTAGCGTATCAAATAGGTTACCTAACATTTATTTTTCGTTAATGTTAAAATGTTAGTAAGTTTATGTTTAAGATAAAATTATATACTTCACATAAGAACTAAATTAAACTAAATGTTCTAACTTGTTACATCGTGCTAATCAAACTGATGTCATGTAGTGTGTGTGCTTCTTACTACTCCGTATGATAACATTAATTGATTATGATTTCTACGAAATCTATATTAAATGGTAAGATGTGAAAGATTCTCTCCGTACAACAATCCTATGTTATGAATATATGATATTGGAGTTGCTTTTTGTTTTGTTAAACACTAATTTTCTTTTGTTGAAAGTTTGAACCAGAATTGTTCACGAAATAAATTCCGTAGATGTTAGATCCTAGGTTTGCGCGTAGTGTATGATATACAGTTATGGGTAGCCTCCCACTAACGTAGCTACCGTCCTATAAGTCTACATTGATATTCCAATTAAGTTTAAACTATTACTCATGTTTTTGGGCTACCCGATAAAACACATTGATATCCAAACAACACTAAACTTTGTAATTCTCTTGTAGTCTCTTTCTTCGGACGTACATACTTTACCAATTTACAAAAACCAAAAAGCAATTTTCTGGAAATTTCTCAGCTTCAGCTGACTAAAAGGAATTTTGCCTATTTGTGAAGTTGCTACGCATTTTTGGCGTATTGAAGAAGCAAAGTTCACCAACTCATGCAATTTCAAGATTAATTTTCCAGCATTTGTTCGATTATTTGCATTGTGCATATAAACAACAACACACTACATCCAATGGCGCATCGCATAAACCGGGTATTTATCTTCCTTCTCTCTCTTCTGTTCAGGTTTGGTCGTTTTTACTCTCGTCTTGTTCGTGACTTTTTCAGCTATTTGATATCGGAAAAGTCGTGTCTTGAGTCTGTTAGGGAGCAGTGTAAAAGTAGGGTTTTCTGTGCTAGCAATAAACCCATTTCCGTCTGTTCGAATCAAATGTCCTCTTTGCGACCATTGCCTTCTGTCGTTGAATTTCAATAAGGTTGTTCATAGCTGCCTTCCATCAAATTTAAAACTCTTCACCCTCACTCCACATATCTTCTTCGCTCATCACCAACACCTGTGTTGATTGTCTGGTGTTCAAGCTGATATGGCATTCTTCTTGGTATTCTTGTCTCATTGTTTACTGCCACTTATGCACAGGTGTTATCTTGCCATCTTCCCTCATGCGGTTAAAAGCCTAGCTTGGTGTATCTCCCCGGTCTGTTTATTGTCTCGACTATCTTAATAAATGACTTCATCCACTCTCATATGCAGCTCCACCCAAGCTCTTCAATATCTATTCCAATATATGATCACTCAAGACTCCAGCCGACCTCTAGTTCACCTGTATGGAAGCTTTGAGTTTAAAGGGCTCTTTGTGATAGTGTAGGTGACAGATTGCTCGCCGTGCCCTAATCTTTGCTTACAATACTGCGGCTCTAATCTGGTCCCATGCCCCGCCTGTCTTTTAGTATACTCCACTATCATTGTAAGGTCTCAAGCGAAGATAGATTCAATAGATAAGGCCAAGGGACACCTGTTTTCTGTATTGATAAAGGGGCAGGCATATTATAACCCGATGTGTATGCTCAACTTACTACCTCCTTGATTCGAGCCCTCTACAATTTCTGGGCTTTGTGGATGAGGCTAAGCTGTGTTGCTGAGTGAGATGTTAGATGACAAAATCACACCAGATGTTAAGACATATAGCATGCTCATTGACATGTTTTGTAAAGATGGTAATGTCGATGAAGCACAAGCCTTGCTTGAATCTATGATAGACAAAGGTGTGGCTCCTGACATCATTACTTATGGTGCTTTACTTGATGGCTATTGTTTGCGTGGCCAAATGAAAGATGCTGAAAAGCTAATTGATGTGATGATCCAAAATGGTTGGGAGCCTAATGTTGTCAGTTTCACTACTATGATCAATGGTTATTGTAAGGCAAGAGACATTGACAAGGCCTTGGCCATATTCCAAGGAATGCGTCAGAAAGGGATAAAACCAGATGTTTTCACCTATACCACTCTTATTGACGGATTATGCAAAGCCAATAGGCTATCATTTGCACGTCAGTTGTTCAATGAAATGCAGGAGCATGGAATTGCTCCTAATGTTGTTACATATGCTTCTCTGCTTGATGGCTTATGCAAAAGTGCACACTTGGATGAGGCGGAGTCATTACTCAAAGATATGGACGATAATGGTGTTGGACCTAATATTGTCGTCTATAATATCTTAATGGATAGTTTGTGTGAGGCTGGACATGTTGAAGATTCCATAAAATTCTTCTCTGATCTTCAATCAAAGGGTCTGCAACCAGATGTTAAATCATACAGTATAATGATTAAGGGCTTTTGCAAAAAGGGGCTCATGAATGAAGCTACTCAATTATTCAGAAAAATGGAGAAAGATGGTTGCTTCCCAGACGATAGAACATATAATACAATTATTAGAGGATTTATTCACAATGACGACTTATCAAATGCATCATATTTTTGTGATCTTATGGTTAGCAATGGATTTGAAGCTGATGCTCACACGTTTGCTTTGTTCATTAACMTCTTATCTTCTGACAAGACAAGTGASTCGTCCAAAGACCTGCTCCGAAAATTCATTGAGTAGAAGATGAAGATGAAGAATGATCAAATTAATTTAGTAGTTTTAAGTTGTAAAAATGCTTGCATATATATCTTTGCAGTGCTAAATGGTATGATTATGTCTCCATTTACCAGATTTACCAGTAGTAATGAATAAAGGACAAATATTGTGATTGTGAAAGTTTGTTTTTGCATCTTACTACCGATTTACTTTCAAGTTTGTAATTCTGAACAACTTTTTTTTTTTTTTTTTTTAAAGAGTAATTCTGAACAACTTTAAGCTATTAACAACTGAATGATTTCCGAGTTTAAAGTTTATAATAATCATATGAAATACTACACGATTATAAATTGGTTAACTGAAGTTGTATATTCATGCAGACTTGCAGTTAAGATTTGTTATGACCAGAATATATCGATTACTTCGTATGATAGATATTTGCTTGCTGTTCTTGATTCAAGAAAAAGAGTGGAAAATGAAGTATTTCTTTCTTTAAAGATCATGGAATTAATGAAGCTATGTCGGAATCTGTAGAAATAACAAATTTAAGCGTCCAGCTTCAGTCAATGAGCAAGTGTTCAATTTCAAATACAAAAGACAAATGGTTAAACTGCCTGCCCTGGCCTTCGTGCGATCAAAATCATAAGAGCGTATCAAACACGAGCATGAAATCGGGGAGCTAAAAGAGGGCGACGAAAATTACTGCCATAAACTAACACGACTATCGAGAGGACGACTGAGAATTATAACATAGAAGGTTCGTCACCAACAAAAACAAAGCTGTGTAATTGAAGACAGCAAATTGATATGAAATTATGCAATCTATAATTTGAAAAATAAGAACATGACATTAAGCTTACTAAAAGGCATAAAACTTTTGGGGTGAGGCACAAGATCACCAAAGATGGCAACCCTTTTTAATCCATGTCAAGCAACTAACTTTCGCAACAAAAGGTCAATGAACACTAATGATGTCTTAGCATCAACTTTAAATCCCTTGCATAACAAAAACATCGCAACTTGTCAATACACTATTTACAAACATTATTACGGAGTATGATCGATTAATCAGCTTTATGAATCTTGAAAGATTACATCAGATTGCARTAGAATAGCTCRGATGTCCATCTCAACTTTGCGTATTCCTCCAAGTATAGTCCTATTAAATGAATCGGTAATACGAGAAAAACTATAACAGTATATACAAACAGATGGTAAGAGCTTCCTAATATTCCCCAAGAAGCAARTAATGCAAACTAACTACTGCGTTATCAACTAACAATTTCTAGTGAGGGACAACAAAAACCACCCCATTTCACTAGCTAAGATTTATATACTGTACAATCTTTTCTGAGAGGCATCTGCCTCCAAAAATTCTAAAGAAACATGTGAGACTTTGCGACCCCGCGAGAGCACTTTTTACGGCCACTTTTGGTCAGTGCACAGACACAAATTTCCAGAAGATCATAATCTTCATCCCAGTACAGCAAGGACGCCTTATGTGGATTCTCCAACAACATTTTGGAAGCGAGGAACCCAGCAATTGTCCAAGTCTGATAAAGTCGAGCTTGTTTCCCAACAAACTTACCATAGCGAGTATCGTAATATTCAGGCCACCTATCTGCAGGAAGCTGTTTCTCTGCTATCTCAACTGCCTTCTCTGCTAGATCTGTCCGGCCCATTTTGATACATGCCAGTGTGAACTGAAATAAGACGACCAAGTAAACTGGGAAATGTTGAATACAGCAGGAAAGTCAATAGAGATGGGGAAGAAAAAATCAAACAAGCTAAGTTGGGGACATTGATTGTACAGGAAAAGCTCAGCTTTTTGAAGAAGAGCTTATAGCTTCCTTTTTTTTTTATAACTATATAAGCAGCTATCACCTATCGGGCTAACAGATATTAACTTAAACACTTTCAACCATACACCAACCTCATATATATTATCAATTCAAATCACTATACAAACAGCTAAGTTCAATGCATATAGTCAACAGCCACACTCCAAACGCTAACAGCCTAAACTCCAAACAAGGCGATGCTATAAATTGCACAGAACTTAACTGGATATGATTTTAGCATAGACATCGATATGTGAAATAGACACAAAAGGTTTCATAATCATTTTCAATCAATGCTGGAAACCGTGACAATTGGGAACCCAACAAATTCAATGACCTTCGAACAATGTAGTACATATAATGAAAACAAGGACATGGAACAACGAACACAAGAGTAGAGATCTAGTTTTACAGCACTCCCGATGATATCACACAGATTAAACCAATTGACCTAAAAAAATAACTAAAACTTCAACCATATAAAGACGGCTAAGGAATGAGCTTCTGAACCTTAAAAAGTTTTACTCTGTGGCTAATTTCCAACATAAGAGTTTATGGGTGACTTTAGAGCCCTTTCGATGAACTGAATACTCGTAAAAAATCAGTTATAAGGATGAAATTTACTGTCAGGGGCCTATCCAACATAAGAAAGCGTAGCCGAGTCAGCCTCAGAACAAAGCAACCTACACTGCAAGATGAGTACAGCACAAAACAAAACTTTAACTACCACAGAAAATGTATTCTACACCTTGCTGTACCCCATGATACCTCTTACTCAAGATATACCTTAAACCAAACGATTAACACAACGCTTCAAATCAAAACAAAAATAGACGAACATACACTTTCAATCTCTATATCTCCACTAAAACATAGTAAACATAAAGCGCAGAGCCTCAATACATGATAAATTATAAATAAAACAGTATACCTGGAGTGAGCTAACAAGAAATCAAAATAGAAGACTTTACTACTGAAACAATCCATGACCAATCATCCGACCTTCACAACAAAAATTCCATATCAAAAAATCAATGCAAGACTGAATGTACTCAAGTACAATCATGACAATCTAGTATAGAATATCGTTTAAAAAAAATTATAATATGAAGGCAAACCATGCTACTGATAAACTTGTTCAAAGGTGACACCAACACTATTTTCCGAATTTACATTCTAGACTAAACTTTCACAGCAAAATTGGATCAACAAAAGCTCCTAATCTGCTGCAGGAGAAGCAGAAAGCAGTAACCAACAACTGCTAGCTACTTTAAGTTCACATGCCAAGAGCCACAAGAAGTGCAGCAACCACAGTAAACAAACAACACATTATCCATGCCATTAAATTTATTTTTTATTATTTTGTATGTGAAAAAAAAGTAATCCGAATTTGATATTACCTGCCATAGCAGTGTAGGCCAAGATCCACCATTATGATATGACCAAGGGCTGATAACACAAAGATTCAAACCTCGTCACCAAACAATAGAAAATAGTTAAGATCTAGATCCTAATTAGAGATAGTCCAGAATACTCACGTGTTCTTTGGGTCGCTGCCTGTAATGATACGCCACTCCTCGCCTTCTACGGCAGGATAACATATCTTCAAAGGCATATGCCCAATAAAATCATCCCATTTGGCTTCAATCAAATTCAAAACTGCCTGGTTTTGCTTTGGAGTACCCAAGGAAGAAATGATGCTCCAAAGATTACCTAAAGTGAAAAATCGAAAATCCATGTGAGCTGGCTGAAGGTTACCAAGCATATATCCACCTTCACTAGGGATCCAATCCATCAGCCAATGAGGAATTTGTTCAGGATAGATGTTGAATTTGTTGGTAGCATCCATGGAATATTCTTCTGTTTTGTACCGGTAGATTTCATTGATCTTTTTCATGTCAACCCAATAATACTCTCGAATGTGAAAGGAGAGTGCACTCAGTCTATTGTTGGTGGCCCTGATGAGATTCTTAGATCCTTCATCTTCAATTAGCATTTCACGGGAGCAACGCAGAGCAGAGTAAAATAAAGCCTAGAAAGACGTGATTGTGGATTTGAATTAGAATATTTTTAGCAAGCAAGAAAACAAGAAGAAAGAAAAAAACAGCCAGTTCATCAGAGACCCAAAACATKATAACAATGATGCTAATTGGATACTTGGATCACTGGATGCATATCAMGTTGTGTGCAAACCGTCAACATCTAGGTTAAAGGCAGTTAAGTGAGGGACATCACCAGCATCTAGAGTCAACTACTCTCACAATACACCTCTAACCAAGTCAAATGTCAATAATAGTTAGAAGAGGGCTTCATGAATGGATCTTAGCACATAATTCTTCTTCTGTAGATATAACCCTAGCCCTATGCTGAACCAATTGGGTTTTTTTTTAAAAAAAAGCTTCTTGATCTTTACTAGAATAAAATTAAAAATTCAATAAAAATAAATAAGAATGTACAGAATGAACTTAAATAGTCCAACAAAATGTAAATCCAGAAATTAAGCAGATTCAAGAATAACAAATATCTATTTTAAGTGTGTTTGGATATGGGGACCAAAGGTAAAGGAAGAGAAGAGAAGATCATATCCATTTTCCCTTTTTCAAAATAAGACATTGAAATTGGAAGGATTCAATTTCCTTCCACCTCTTTTAAGAAAAACAATCCTACAAATATTAGAAAGATTTGCAAGAAGAATCCAAGTTCCTTCCTTCCCCTTTCTTTTCCCTTTCTGGTTGCTACCCAAACCTCTAAAACCTACTTTGGCACAATAAAATCCTTATCTAAATTTAGCTGCTGAAAGCTTTAAAGACTACAAAGCAGTCCAGGATAGCCCAAGGACAGCGTGTTAGCTTAACATAACAATTACTAGTAGAAAACCCATATGTTGGCTACGGATTATGAACACGTTGATCAAACTATAGAACTTCATGTGACTAAAGGTATAAAACTTACTTGAATCTCAAGGGGATGCCCATGGATACCCATTCGACGATCTATCATACAAGATCCATCAGTGACCAGAAGTGTAGGAAACATATCAAACCCATCACTTAAACACAAATTTAAGATCAGTCTAATTCCAGTCTGGACATCCACCCTCTCTTGCAAAGTAAAATCACCAGTGAGCTTCCCATAAGCCCTCAGTAAGATAATCCACCACAGTCCTGACAACAAAAAAAGTCAACTTTCCAGTGACCAAATCAAGGTAGTATTAATTGTTGACTAGCTTCTAACAATTTAATGCATGCTCCCTCCAATCTTCCTAAGCCTCCTCTCCGTTTGTGTTGTGTTGTAAATTAGAGGTGAGTCTTAGGTTCTACTATTTGCAATAAATCAATCATATCGCTGCCTTCCCTACTTTGTTATCCTTTACAATATTACTGTTGCTGCCAGACATCCAGACCGTAACAGTTAGCTTATCCTTAAAATGCCTAACATGATCAAGAGAGCTAGGTGACAAATACAATTATACAAAAGGCCACGAGATAATATTTTTTGGCAAAAAGTCAAAACAAAAATAAAGAATTTACCAGAATCAACTGGTGCAACACGGCCAATGGCAGATTCACCGAAATCAGGATCTAAAACTTCTTCAAATTTCCCATCATCACCGTCAAGAGGCACGGTCCTAACCTTAAAGCTTGCAGGCATCAATCCTTGTCCTGGGCTGTAGCAATCCACTGTTTTCTCCCAACTCTGAGCTCAGAAAGCAGGAAAAAAAGTCAGCATGTATAAGCTACTCTGTCAGAATTAGGCTTATATGCCTTTTCATTGTTTTGAATCTCTCCCTTTCTATTGTCTTCTCTTCCTTTCCCTCCATCTCTCGCTATCCAAACACAGTGTGACTTTTTGATACATATGCTCTTTGATTCAATTATAACCTGACCTTCTCACAATAAGGACAAAACTAAAAATCGAATAAACTAGATGACCTGTGATTCTATGAAAATGCACACATATATCTCACAAGGCCAACCATCCGTCCCCTCAAACTCATAATAAACATAGCACATATCAATCCTCCAAGTAATTCCACTGCTGATATAATCCATACATACATCTCATAAGGCCGACCATCCAACCACTCAACCTCGTAATAAACATAGCATATATCAATCCTCCAAGTAATTCTAGTGCTGATATAAGTTGCATACCTCTTTCATAATTCACAGGAAGCAACATTATGAAATTATAAAGAGAATAATGAAAGGAGAAACAACATTCAAATGCAAGCCATAAAGCAATTAAACAATATGAATCACCTGTAGGTGCAAAGTATGGAGGAGAAAGTTCCTAACAATCTCCCCTTCTCCCTTCATCAAGAAAGCAAGCGCCGAGGGGACAAAATCGCGAAGAAACACCTGATCATAGTTTAATGGTAGCTTATCATTGGGATCATTCGCAGCCACCGTCCCACAGGGGCTATTGCAGTAAGTGACAACAGAATTCCGCAGCAACCTCCACGCCTCCTTCTCAATATCAGACTCCTCTCTCTTTCGGCTTTCGGCCCTCGACTCCTCTTTCTTCTCACCCTCCACCCCCTCCACATTATTTTCAAGGACTTCCCCCTTTTCCCCYTTAAKAAGTTCTTCATCCTCGCTTATWTTCTCAATTACCAATGGCTTAACATTCACCCCTCCATGAATATAAACATGCTCAAAGTTTTTATCACCAATTTTAGAACCAGTTGTTGTCGAACAATTCCTCGCATCAGACTTTTTTTTATTTTCTATTTCGTGGAGTATCCAGAGAAACTGGTGGGAAATTCAATCGACGGACGACGCAAGAAAGCAACAATCTGACACTTTTCTCTTTCTTCTCCAACACACAACACAGAGGGTTGTGTTTTCGATACAGTTTCGTCCATTGTGCCCATCATCGGGTAGTTTGGTCTTTTTATTTAAGGTGTGAAGCGTTGTAGTGTCTTTTTGCGTGCTTATTTTTACTGGTTGGGCAGTTTGTTACGTGGCCACACTATAATGCATTTGTATAATGTTAATTAACTCTGAGACTACCGTAGTCTCCTCCGTTGCCGTTGTTGATTGTGGGTCCTTTTTGTGTGGTGTGGCTCCTCAGCTGTCGGTGGGTTTTCTTTCCATGATCTGTTTGACACGAAGTTTTTTTAATAATCGGTACTGGCTGGTAAGTCTGTATTTTATTTTATTTTTTTTTTAAATTGTAGCATGTTATTTGATTTATCAGTGTGTTTGTAATAGTATGTGATTGTTGTTTTAAATTATACAGTATGGGTTCGTTCTTCGCCTAAATGGATACCATTTTTTACTTTGTTGAGTGTGCAGCTTGTTTTTACGATTATGGTTATCATCAATCCGTTGTTGTTCTTCATTTCTTGTATTTGTTTTGGTTCAAGTTAATGGCGAGATGCGTCTGTTCTGTCTGAAATGTTGAGACCTAATTCTTCGAAAAATTTGCAGACGGAAGATGGGGTCGTCGGAGGAAGAGGTATTAGACGTTATGAATTTGTTTGTGGTTGATTTGTTTGAGGTGAGCATTAAACCCCTAAATTTATGAAGTTATCTTTTTGTTGTAGAGACGGAGGACAGCGATGTGAGGAGGGGGTGCGAGGAGGGCCAATTGACCGCCCGTTGTTTACGTTAACGGAATTTCATTAGTTTGGTGTTATCCAAAAGGTAGTTGTGGTTGCTTGTTCTCTTTGTTGTTGGATTCAGGCAATTCGCTGGTGTGGTGGACCGTTGAGGAGGCTGTTGACGGTTTTGAAGGCTAGACACATCGAGGTTCAGAGGAATCAGGGTAATATTGTGGTTTTCATTTTAATTGATGTTGCTTTGTTTTAGTTCGTTATAGTTGTCTGTTTGCAATTGTTCTTAGTGTATGATGTTCTGTTTGTGTACGTTGAGCTGCGGGTTGTTTATTGTTGTAGATTGATTCGAGGATGTTAATGTGTGTATAACCTTTTTTTTCTTCTTTGTGCCGTTTAATCTTCTGGTTAACACATGCTTTGCATGATTTGGTCAGTTAGTAATATGCACTGTATGTGTTTTTTGTAAATGGTGCTAACATCGGTGAGTGTTTGTTAGTGTTGTTGTTTGTTTGCTAGAAAAGAATGTTCCCTTGATATGTTGTATTCCATTAATATATATTGGTTTCACTTGATCGTTGATATCAGGAAACTCACTAATTGTCGTTTGAGACATTGGGTGATTAATTGTGATTTTGATTCAGAAGACTGATTGGTGAAGCGAATTGGGTGTATCTTACGTCATTTGTTGGTGTTCCGGCTTGCTTACCGAAAGACTTGGCTCTGGTTAGCGACCCGTTGTCGATCCAGAGAGTCTGAATTTCATAGTTCAGATGGAGTTTTCGTTTTGCTTTGCTGCGAGTGTCAAGTTCACTGGGTCCTTGGTCATTCCCTTGGTTGTTGCAAGTTCCGTAGGATAAAGTCGTGAAGGGTTGCTGACAAGTCGCAACGTTGGCTAGTATATAGGTACGTTTTGGTGCACAGACCCCAACCGGCGGTTATATAGGAAACTTGCTTCTTGTGTGTTGGGTGTCTGCTTCGTTTGGGATGAGAAGATGTTTAAGATGCGTTTCTTGATATTTGTGGCCTTGCGGAGGTTTCCTGTGTTCCCATAGCGATCTCCGCGTTATTTCTGTGAAGTTACTTCCTGCCGTGACTGATCTCAATGATGCTAGCAACTCGATTGGTGCTCCTTTGTTGGAGAGTACATTCGTAAGCATTTAGGAGTTTTGGTAAGAGTATTTATCGGACGGATTTCCCCTGGCTGTGGTGTATTGTTACTATTTTTCTAGCGGTAAGTTACGCATATAATTTCTAGTCTATATTAATTTGATTCAGTAGGGTTAAGTATGTTTCAGTGGAATGGTTTTTTGTTGCTTGCAGATTTCTATCTTGATCGGCTGAAGATTGCCCTTAGAGCTGAGGATTAGTTTGTCCTCGTATCCAAGTTTGCCTCAAGTAGCGTAAATGACGCGTAGTTTGGGATACGCAAAGAAGAGTGTGCTTTGGCAGACTCTGGGTATGTTTCCTTAAGTTCTTTGCAGTTTTTGGTACTGAATCACCTTATTTGTGTTTTTTGCTTATATGGCCTTTGATAATGGCAGTGTTTGTGTTTGATTTTTGCTCGATGGGCCTTTGTAATGTGAGTGTGTTTATTTGTTTTTTGCTCATGGCCTTTGAATAATTGAGTTGTGTCTGTATCTTGTTTTTTGCTCATGGGCTTTGATAATGGTGCAAGGTGTGTTGTGTTTGTTTTTTGCTCATGGGCCTTTGTACATCGTGCGTGTGTGTATGTGTTTTGTTTTTTTGTATGGGCCTTTCCTATGCTGCAGTGTGTGTTGTGTTTGTTTTTGTCATGGGCCCTTTCATAATGTGCGAGTGTCTTTGTTTGTTTGTTTTTATTGCTCATGGGCGCTTTTCAATAATTGTGCCAGGTGTGTTGATGTTGCGTACTTCTGAGGAGCCAAATCCCTTTTGCCCCCCAGTAAGCCAACTAGTGAATGCATGCCCCTGCCCAAGGCATTAATAGACTGGAGGGCCCGCGGTGGCTGAAATGTAAACATATCCTCCCGGTGAAAATCGAAGGAAGACACCTGTTAAACGAATTAAATCTGAACCCAATTTCCCCGCGAGTATAATGTTCAGCGTGTCGGTCCGCGCATCCTTGTTCGAGACGTCACAAGGTGGCTTTGCATCTGTGTA
>SNQN01006564.1:2819-22628 GCA_008642245.1 Bassia scoparia | reverse complement strand
TAAATCTATTCACGTGTCATGAAAGTGAAAATCTTAATCAACCATTGTTAACAAGCCACATCTTTAAGTTTGCAAGTTGTAATAGAATCAAATGAAATAATTAATGTCCCGAAAAAAAAAATCAATTATTTTTTATATTTAAAAAAAAAAAAAGAAATTGAGTTTCAGAAAAAGTACTTTGCATAAGAAACCTCTTTTTGTAAGTTTGGATTAATAAAAAGTAAATGTGGTGTAGTCTCGAGGATAAATATGTCTTTGGATCTAGTAGCGATAAAATATGGGTAATATGATTTGGATTATATTAAGTACAAAGTTCTTGTATAATCTAAAGGGTTAATAAATTGAGCTATCCCAAACTTTGGATATTTAGCTTAACTCACAATAAATGACTTCAATTTGAATCGAATTTAGAGTTTTAAAAATTAAGTTTAAGTTACATTAAAAGTTTGAAAYTCTACTTAAATTAAAAGCTACKAAGTACATTGATGCAATGTTTTGTTAATAACCTTTACTAAAACAATTTTCACCTCCCAAATTTTCCCTTCCAAGTACACTATTAATTATTGCATAAAAATATTAAAAAAAAAAAAACCATTTACTAACCATTTATTTCAATTCCCACCTCCCAAATGTGTTTTAAGTAAAGTTTATATATTTATTAATTCATATATATAACTGTAAAAAAAAACATTTATTGTCGAAAATAAAACTTTATTTTAAAATAATTACATTTTAAAAATATTAAATTTTAATTTAATTTAGAAAAAATTGTACTCCATGTTTTATTTAAAATCGAACATATCTAGTGTAATTACAAGGAAATGTAATGGAAGTAATTTGGTATTTATGCACGATTAATGTAATGGTGATTTGAAAATTTTTGTTCGGCTAATTTTATTTACCATATTGTCATTATCTACATTTTTAAAGTATGGGCAGTATCTACTATCTACACCAGAATTCCCCTCGTGAAACAAACGCACCCCTAAAAGTAGGAGAGAGACTCAAAAGAAGATGACGAAACGAAATATGGCTTCCATCGTCGTCTTCAACTCACTTCCGCGCCTTCTCTCTCCTCTTCTTCGTCTTGTTGTTCGTACGGCACCACCACTTCAAGTCTTCAAATGGGGTCCTTCGTTTTCCCGCWGTTGCCTCCTCAATTCAAGCCGTCATTCAGAACTATTTGCRAAGCTCAGATTGTAAGCTTGATTTCCCACTTCATTACATCTTCAATGCCTCTTATTCTTTGTGATTTTACATGTGTTAGTTTGTTTMAATGTTTTTGGTGCTATTTATTTGCTTAATTGGTGCTGTGTTAATCCCAATTTTACTCTATTATACTCTACTAAGTAGTTGTAACTTATAAGTTTGTGATGGATGCTCTAATTTGCAATAGGAGTACGAGTTGATGAGGTGGGAAATTGGGGGTGTTGGATTTGTGAAATTCTTAAAGGATATGAGAGAAATATACCCATTTCAATTTTCAATAGTTAATCAATGTTACTTAGTTCACTGATTTTCCCACGAATTTGATCCGAAACAAGCGAATTGGGCGAATTGGTGATATCTAGTACATGATGGCATGATGCCGTGATAGGTCTTTGAACTAGATTAACATCTTGTTTAGYTATTATTGTGTATCGAAATGTATTGTGAATCAGGTTGCACTGGATATAGCATGTTGGATGATCCTCACTCATCTGTTGTTGGAGTATCATTAACCTACATTACAAATTTACAATAAGCTTCAATCATATAATGCGGGTTTGATCTTTATTGATTGAGAATGTTTTGAAAAGTTCTTCCTTGAATGGCTTTCATAATGGTCAAAAACAAGAGGGAAAATGCTGAACCAACATTATGATTTGAACAATTTTGCTTATAATTAGGCAGAAAGTGCAAGAAAGCAAAGAACCATGTATTGTTCAAATGTGTTGCATMATTGTTGATGTAACATGGCCTATTTGCCTTTCAACTATGTCTTTGTAATGCATGCATTAATTGAGATTTATTCTAGGATGTTTTAATTAGTTTTACAGTACTTATTTCTGTGATTATGTTACCTCAAGAGCTCAAGGATCATCGATATCTCATTGTTTTATTTTACATTGGTCTTCCTTGTCTTCTTCATTAGCAAGGCTTGCAATATTCATGTTTTGATCGGGATTATTGAATCACAATGGGCTTCTCACAGAATACAGCTTTTGCAGTCTCGAGAAGGAAGGCCATGGTAGGGCTTCTCTCAGGATGCATTGCCACACAAATCATAACCCAAAACCACGCACTTGCTCAACAGTCCGTTGGTTTCAAGGAATATATTGACTTTTTTGATGGGTATTCTCTAAGGTACCCTCAGAATTGGATTCAAGTAAAAGGTGCTGGGGCAGACATATTCTTCCGAGATCCTTTCTCCCTCATCATCCAAGTNCATCTTCCCAAACAAAGAACGACTATTCGGTATCATATTGAACTATAATAATCAGAATTTGTGGTAATGCAAGAAAAGAATCATGCATATAAATTAAGATATGATATTTTGGAGTAAATTATAGATGAAAGATTGATACTTTGCACAAAATGGATAAAATTAGAAGAAAATAAAGGACTTGACAAACAATCTGCGAAATAATTAGGCAATGAGAACAAAATGGGTACAAATTGTCGGAAGATCTGAAAAGAAGAATAGAAGTAGGAGGCAAACGGATTTATAGATGGTTCTTGTGTTGGGGGAACTATTAAACAATAACCGAGTGGGGATAAGGAAGGTCAATCACGGAATTTTAAATTATTTCCCTCGGTAGATTAAAGTTTAAAGGAAAATGCATAATGTGATAATAATGAAAGGGGTAAAAAACAAAGGCAGGGTAAAACGAAAAGCAAAACGCGAGGAAAAAAAATGTATGCCTTATACCAAAAAAAAATAATCCTTGTCGGTGTCTTTCCGGGAGTTCGACCTGTCTTTTTCCTCGGTATACAGAAAAGTACCCGTTGACGGCGACTGTTTTCGTTACAACCGGAGCATCTATTTCAATCGGAGTATCTATTTCAATCGGAGCATCTAATTTTGTGTTACCGGAATCAATGTCGATAGCCATTGGTGTCGGCGAGGTTAGTTGTCAAAATGTTTGTCTATGTTGTTGTTTGAATTGATTTATATGCTTGTAATATGGTTGCAATTGGGAATGCCGAGTTGTGTTGTTGAATTTCGATGCTGAATTTCTGGATGTGAATTTTGTTATGGTTTTAATTACAAAGTGAGCAAATTGTAGTGAATAATTAATGGCCAAAGAATGGCAATATGACGAAAAATTTAGATGTTGCTGTTGTGAGATATTGAAAGATGATTTGTGTAGTTGTTGTACCTTTATCTGTGACATTAATTAGAATTGCTTATTTGTGTTTTGTTATGGTATTTCTACATTAATTGTCTTAGGATTGCTCTTTTGTTATGCTATATGAGCATTAATTGGGTTATTTGGGCAGTTACTGTAATTACAACGAGTGTATGATATTGAGTTAGGTATGGTTTATTTATGTTGTATTGTTGCTTTCTCAGTTAGTTGGTTTGGCATGATTTTCAAGTTGTAATTGTTTTTTAAATCATATTGAGTTAGCGTCATTTTATGATACCATTGCATATGACATAATGTAGGGATGTAGTGAACCGACACCGATAACGCGTTGCTATGTTGACCTTAATACCTGTGTTGCGACAACTGAACCTGATTCATGTGTTGTTGAGATGTTGGAATGTGACGATGTGAATAATGAAATTAGTGAAGATTGTATTGAGCAGCCAGTTTTTTCAGAGCACATAGTGTATTCGACCCCGGACGGTAAAACACACAAGTTGGTGAAGGAGTGTGTGGGTGTTGTTGATCCACCGGGGGTTGGAATGACATTTGAGACTTGGGAGGCAGTTGACAGTTATTTTAAAAGCTACGCGAAGCAGCAGGGTTTTGGGACCTGTAGACCTGCATCTGTACGTAGACAAGTGAAAGGAGTATATGTGGATGAGAAGCGTAGCCTTACATTGAGATGTGATCGGTGGGGGTCAAAGGATACAAGAAGGAGGGTAAATGGGAAGAAGGTGAAGCTACATTGTGTTGGTGAGAGTGGTGTTAAAGTTGCCACTAGATCATCTAAGAAATGTTTTTGTCCCGTAATGGTCCGTGCAAGTGTTGACAAACATGGCCTTTGGGTGTTAAGAACGGTAGTACTTGAGCATGTTGGACATACACCAACACCATCTGAAGCACGGTACGTTAGTCGTTATCGGCAAGATGCAATTACACCGAACTCGAAGAAGCGGTTGTTGACAAACAAGCAGGCTGGTATTGGTGAGAATTTGACCTATAGGTCTCTTGCAATCGAGAAGGATGGAGTTCATAATTTGGATTACACGGTTAGGGACCTTCGAAATGTTGTTGTTAAGGAGAGGAAGATATTGATGGATATGGAGGGTGGAGATGCTGCGGCGTTGGTGAATTTTTTTAAGAAGATGCGTGAGTTGAATCAAAATTTTTTCCATGCAGAGAGGGTTGATAGAATTGACAGGCTTAAGGATATTATGTGGGTAGATGCTAGGAGTCGGGAAGCCTATTTKGAGTTTTCAGACGTGGTTTGTTTTGACTCCACGTACATCACAAATAAGTTCAAACTACCSTTTGCAATATTCGTTGGTGTYAATCACCATGGTCAGACGATTCTCTTTGGTTGTGCTTTACTTTCCCACGAGGATAGCGAGACATTTGAGTGGTTGTTTAGTTGTTGGCTGACAGSGATGAAYGGTGTWGTTCCGAAGGGTTTTTTAACGGATCAATGTGCCGCAATGCGAAAGGCTATAGCAAATGTTATGAAGGGAACACGTCACAGATGGTGTTTATGGCACATCATGATGAAATTCAGATTGAAATTGGGTAGTTACTCTAATTACAACGAGTTTAAGAAACTCCTAAAGCAAGCTATTTATGAGAGTTTGACTCCGAAGGAGTTTGAGGAAAGATGGTGCGTTGTTATAAAGGACTACAAGCTAGAGGATAATGGCTGGCTGTCAGGTAGTCCTTCTTCTCACTGTTTGTTTGGCCGTGTAAGTAATAAATGTTTTTTTTCTTAAGGTATTATGAAAATATGTTTTGACTTAGTGGTTTTTAACTTGATGGTGCAACTATTGTATTGTTGGTAGCACATTCTAGAGAGGTGGTAGTAATGGTGTTGTTATTAAATGGATATATTCCACAGTATGTTAACAACCTATAGGAAGTCTGAATGAACACAGTTTGGTAAGACACTTTAGTAACAATTGAATTTTAGTATTGAATTGAGAGCACTGGTTTTGTATGTTGTTTGTTTTTTCTTATTTGTGATGATGCAAATCATTTCATATTAAATGTAATGAAATTTGAAGATTCAAATTTGTGTAGGTGATGCATGTTTAAAAATTTAATGTAATGTATTTTTAGTTTTAAATCCTAATAATTAGCCATTTTATATTCTGAATGTGTTTCGATAAATTGTTGAGTAAAGGTTTGTATGAAGAACGGGAGATGTGGGCTCCTGCTTACATGAGAGGAATGTTTTGGGCCGGAATGCAGACGACTCAAAGATCGGAGAGCATCAACTCGTTCTTCGACGGGTACGTGCACAAGCATACTGCTTTGCATGAGTTTGGTGTGCAGTACTTTTCTGCAATGCAATTCCGCGCTCGAGCCGAGGAGGATGCCGATGCACACAGTCGCATTCATGTTCGTGAATTAGTCAGTGAGTTTCCTATTGAGGCTGAGTTTCAGAAAAGGTTTACTTGGGATAAGTTTTTTGATTTCCAGCTTGAGTGTCTAAAATTGATGTATGTTAGTCAAGTGAGTCGGTGCAAGTTGACGGASCACATGTTCGAGCATGTACTTGAGGATGTTATATATGTCCGATGCAAAAAAACTCGTAGGGATGTACCGACGCAGAGGGTCCGTGAGTATAAGGTGACATTTCACTCAGATAGTGGAGATGCATACTGTGAATGCCAACACTTTGAAACCCATGGTATCATGTGTCGGCATTTGATTCGTGTGTTTGCGTCTCAGAAAGTCCAGAAATTAAATGAGAAGTTTATCTTGCGTAGATGGTGTAAAGATGTAGATAGGCCTTACATGAACGTATCGTCGAATTATACTGTTGGTTTGAAGACAGATGAAGCGAAGAGGGAGGAAAAGGCTGTGACAGCGTTTCAAAGTGTCTTACACTTGGCCAAAAAAAGTGAACCAAATCTGAAGTATGTGCTTGGTCTATTACAAGATGCTGTAAGTAAGTTGAGCAAAGAATGTCATGAGAAGGATGCAGAAAGGATCGTTGATGTTAGCCCTGAATCAGTGAAGGGATCATCTGCGTTGACACCAGGGGTCCAGGAAAGCGTAGGTGAAATCGGTACCCCAAATGTGAACATGTGCAATGAGGCCGAGAAGAGTGCATCTCTGATCAAGGACCCACCGTTGCCTAAAAATCCAAAGCACCGAACTACTGACACTCGGTATAAGTCTGCCGTGGAGTTAAAAACTACGGGTGCGAAGGGGAAAGGAAAAGGAAAGGGTAAAGGCAAGGCTAAGACTAAGGTAAGGAAACGACCATTGTCTAGATATTTGTTCAGTCAAATGCTTAATTTCACATTGTTTCCTCTTGTGTTTTTGTTGGTTTTTTTAAGGAAACGACGATTGAGGAGGTGGTCCAAAAGTACATGGAGGCTCATTGTATGTGGCCTAATTTCACCGTTCCTGAACATGTTCCTGATGCCCATCCGAGGATTGAAATCCCTAAACAAGGTAGTGATTTTCCTCCTCTTTGTCATAATGTAGTTGGTTGCTTGTCTCTGAACAAACCTGGGTTGAATAATGTAGCAGGGGTTGTTGGGGGATGCCCCACTGCGGCTCAACCCGAGATATTCAGGACACCTGCTCCTCTAATACAGGCCGGCCCAAATGGTGGTTCGATGGGAGGCCAAAATGGTGGTTCGATGGGAGGCCAAAATGGTGGTTCGATGGGAGGCCCAAATGGTGGTTCGTTTGTAGGCCCAAATGCTAGAGCGAGGACATTTGGTGGTATCACTTTGACAGACAACAATGCAGGGCCTGGAAATGTAAACTACTTCAATGGCAAGCCCCATTTGAATCTTGGACTTGGTCTTTCTAATGTCCACAATTCCTCATCTGTTCATGGGCTTGATAGGCCATATTCTGAATTGGATCTTAGTCATATTCAGTACTTCACCGGTTCTTTGTGATGCACAATGTAACAGTTGCTTAGTATTATTGATAATTATTTTGTATTATTAAGTTGGGATATATAATGTTATCTGTTGTTGTAAGTTTCTTAATATGTTGATGGGAATCATCGTGTTGTGTTTTAACGCTTTTAAATATGTTTAATGGTCGATATATTTTATACTTGGTACTATTATTATTGGGTTGGTGGTATTGCGTTGGGTTGAGGTGTTGGGTTGAATATGTTTATTAAATCAAAAAACGAAACTTGATAGTCTTGATCTTTAACACTAAATCATATTGGGCCTTTAGCCCAAATAGGAGTAGTTTAATATCTCTTCATGATGATAGTAAGGCAGAATTCAAAATTCGGAAATTGACTGTTGTCTGTTAAGTGTTATGCGTCTATGCAAATTAGTGGTTGTCTATGTATTAAGTTTTGTTAGCTATGTCGAACACAAAAACAGCCAAAGGTTGATGAAATAAATCCAATTCTAAGTACTTTTAATATCGATGTGGTTCCTCTTTCCCGATGTAAAGTGTCCTTATTTATAGCTTGCGTGGACAGGATTGAATCATCTGTGTAAAATTTGAAGACATCTATGTTTTGTGAATGGTAGTCTATGTGACAACAGAAGTTGTCAAGAAATTCCGTATACGATCAGATGTTTTTCTGTGATTGCGTGTCTTATTTATAGCTTGCGTGGACAGGATTGAATCATCTGTGTCAAATTTAAAGACATCTATGTTTTGTGAATGGTAGTCTATGTGACAGCAGAAGTTGTCAAGAAATTCCGTATACGATCAGATGTTTTTCTGTGATTGCGTGTTCTAGTTGACTTATCTCTATGTCGTTGTCAGGTTGTAATCATTAAGGCCTGCTGTAGTTCTGAATATTTGGCAGGTATTAAATTTACTTGTTGTTCTTTTTTTTTAATTTAAAAATTTTATCACCAAGTTTTTGAATGTTTTCTACTTGACTCATTTTGAATTGTTAATCTCATATAATTGAGAAATATTGAGTGAATAATTTATTGAAATAATCATTAAAAAATGGTTGTTTTAAGGAAAGGAGTTTGTGGAAATATATGACTTAAAATATTTCACTACCAATTAAGGAGTTTGTGGAAATATTTGACTTAAAATATTTGTGAAAAGACAATATTGTAATTTTGGTGTCGACAATATTCAAATAATTGATTACCATTAGGAATAACTACCCGATTAAAAACATTGTTGTCAACAAAAGATTACATAAATTACTAATAGGCTACATATTAATTGGCAAAATATTACAAAAGAGGTAGCCAACCACCTTCATTAAGTCATTAATATAGTTCTAACATTAAAATATAACATAAACAATTGGACTACTTAATTATAGATAAATTACATCGACCACGGTGACAAGCAAATGGACCATCATGGTGCAAAAAGCCGCTTCCGCTTCCTGCTCGCCGGCGCAACCTTCACCTTAGACTGTGAACAAAGAAAACATGTTTTAATATCAATTCCCTTTTACCTAACATAGAAATTACATTTAAATTACCTTTATATCGATCTCCAATGCGCATGCCTCTCCTTCTCGGTGATATGTTGTTCTAACATCCATCACAGTATCATCCCACATTAACACAATCCCCCCACTGATTGCTTCACAATCTGCAACCGACCACATCATGTTGGACTCTAGATTCATGTGAATAGGTCCGAACATATGCCAGTAACATCGTGCTTCTAACAATATAATTAACTTAGGTGAATGCAATTTAACAATCTCTTTGAAGTTGGAAATAAATGATTTTCTGGCTGCTCCCTTGCAATTCCAGATGATCATGGGGGTGTGAAATGGTAGGGCCAATCCTGTTTCTTCCCACTTTCCCTTAATGGCTAATGCGTTGAACTTGAATCGTTTGAAACTGTTGTTGCGAACTCTTCGAATCTCCATTTGAACATCTATGTGAATGCTGCTCATCCTCTCCGTCACTCTCATTGCATGCAATGCCGTAGTGTAAGTAGCAATTAGTAGTCTGTATCGTTGACCGCATTTCAACTTCTGGATCTCCCCTGATTGTGGGATCTCCACCCTAGGGTCAACGATTGAAGAAGCCCACTTAGGTAGGATTTGTTTGTTCCAGTACCTCCTTCGTGACAACCACCAACGCAGGAGAATGATGAACACCTCGGGAACGTCTCTGACCAAGTCGTTGGTGTTAGGGAGATGACCTGGTCTGAGCTGGACACCGGTGGTCCCTTTAGGCTGCATATAAATGCCAAATTGCGGTCTTTCGGAGAGGAAGTTGGGTTCGACATTAGGATTCATAATCAACAACGCAACGTCGCTAGGTGTCAGGCATGAGTCCCCGGATTGTTCGCTACAAATGTAGTAGTCAAAATCATTGACAAAGAACTCCGGTGGACCCATTGACGGAGCGTCGTAGTACTTAGTTAATTCCTTGGCCGGCACTAGTTGCCAACCTGGTGGTACTGGGGGAGTGTCTTCCATGGGTAAAATAGAGAGGGAGGTTTGGAGGTTGGAGTTTTTGTATTGAGAAAATGAAGACAAAGTTTAAGCCAAACGGATAACACTAAAATAATATGCCCTTTACATATTCCATATATTTTTTGGAGAAAAATGTAGTAACTGAGATTTTTTAATAATATCCCCTTAAATTTATATATTACAACAAACTGATTTTATATATTAACATAATCCAAAATGTAGTAACTTAGATTATGTAATATTCTAACAAATTTTTTTAATATATTTAAATTACAAAATCCTCATATGCGTAAACTTACAAAATGCATATGTTGATTATAATATTCTAATAAATCGATAAATGTCTTCAGTCGTCCCAGCGACCGTACAATAACGCTCCATCGTACAAACCCGCTTGATAGATTGTTGCCCCCTTTGTGAAAGCGAACACAGTTAGGGGATTACGGTCCAAGTAAAGTGTCACTTGCTCCCAGTTGACACCACGGTTACTAGCCCATTCCTTGTATAATTGTTGAACTTCGAAATTGTTTTTCTTCCTGTGTCTCTCTATAACCGGGTTGTTGGTCATTTCTTGAATAGCGAACACGGTTTCCCTTTCTGGTCCATCGAACGGCTTCTCGTTTATTGGCATTGGTGTCTTGTTATCCTGATTGTGATTACATGGTTAATTTATGATCAACTTTTGATAATGCAAATTATGATTAAGCTTTACTTAAAAATATACCTTTCCGTACGCTAGAATGACTTCGCGACCCCACATACGCTCTACAAATGGTGTGGATTCAGGACTGACATAACGGCCTCTGTATGTTAACCTTATCTCGTTCGGTGGAACCCCGATGATTTGTGCGTATCCAACGTAAACTCTATCGAAACAAGAGTCAAATGGAATCTTGAACTCCATTCCGTAGTCGTCCACGCCACCACCCTTAACGAGAATTGAGCATGTTGGTTTTGTGGGCCAATTTTGAATGATCGTAGAACTCTCGTTTGTTTCGTTTGATGAGATTGAGTGATCACTTTCATTCTCCGAGGATGACATGTTTTGGCCTCAAACTAAGACAACTTTTCCAAGGAGTTAGCAATGTCAACCAACCGCATGCAATAAAGTTTATGTTAAGGTTTATTGCAGCATTGAATGCTCTGAAACCAAATTAACTAAACTCGTTTACTTCGTCGGTGATCTAATTTTAGTGGCATCTATGAATAAGACAAGGTAGTCTTTGTGTTCTATTATGTCACCTGGTTGGTTAAAATAGTTGCCTACGTTAACAAATCTTGTTAGTGTATTGCTGCATAAACATTAAATGCACATACCTACAATAAAGTTGTTCATAAAGTATCCATTGCTGTCACCCTTATTATTTGTTTCATATATGTTGTTCATATTTGTGCAGTTACTAATGAGTTATTGAGGACTAATTAAAACCAAACTTTAACAAAAGTAATTACGTTCATAATTGACAATTGAAATTGAATAATAATATCTTATATGTTTGGCCATTGGGAAAACATAATTTTGGAGTTAAAGCAAACTTGTGACGGTGGTAACACATATGAATTATTACGTTACATTAGTTGTTGTATAAAATAATCTGCCCGATAACTTTACGGAGTTTCCTCCTATTACTTTTTATTAAAATCCCTACAATGCTACTATGCGATGGTTTTTTTCAGTCCTTTTTTTGCTATACTCTAAAGTTTACATGAGTACACATGTCGTAGTTACGTTATGGTTATGTGTATAATTTTGACTTTGTTGTTGTCAAATTTCATACAGACTACCTGTACAAGGAACAGAAGACATAGAGATTACGTAGACTACGTTCAATGTTAATCTGATGCAAGGTACTTTTAGTGTAATTGGACATTTATTTGTTTAAGGCATTCTATATTTATGTTTGGACTCGCTAACGAGTTTATGTTCAATTAAAGAGTAAAGGATTTAAACCATTCCTCGGACTTTGTTACGTCCGTTGTTACGAATTACGAACAGGGTTAAACTCGTCTGGTCTCGCTAAAGAGTATATGTTCAATTAAAGAGTAAAGGATTTAAATCATTCCTCGGACATTGTAACGTCCGTTGATACGAACAGTGTTAAACTCGTTTGGTCTCGCTAAAGAGTATTTGTTCAATTATAGAGTAAAGGATTTAAACCATTGCTTTGATTAGGGCTTACATTCTTATGGCCATAGTTACTAAGTTGGTAATTAAGTTTGTTATTCAATACGTCAACGAGAATTAAGTTTGTAATCGAAAACGACATTGGTAATTAACTTTGTTATTCAATACGTCATTGGTAATTAAGTTTGTTATTCAATACGTAAATGGTAATTAAGTTTGTTATCGAATGCGTCATTGGTAATTAAGTTTGTTATCGAATACGACCTTAGTAAGGGTAATTATGTTTGTTATCGTATACGACCTTAGTAAGGGTAATTAAGTTTTTTATCGAAAACGACCTTAGTAAGGGTAATTAATTTTTTTTATCGAATATGACCTTAGTAACGGTAATTATGTTTGTTATCGTATACAACCTTAGTAAGAAACAAAATGACCGGGACTATGCAAAACAACAAATCACTAACTAATAAAAATACAATATAAGACAATAGACGACGATATTTAATACAGACTCCTAAAACATCATCGACAACAATCATATGACGTTAAATGCAACGAATACCTCATAGACAACTTTTAAATATACACAGATGCCTTTCCAAGTCGATAAATGCATAGTTGCATTAAAAGCTCCCTTAACCCACTTGTGCATTGGGATCAGATTAACTAGCACATAGCTGGCAATAAGATGTCGCTGACTAGTTTTGGATGCACATAGATGCCAGATATAACCTCTGATGGCGGTAAAAACTTTATTACTAGAAGAATTAAAGGCACTTGCAATTAAAGGAACATGCCCGTTACCTCTTAACCCGGAAAAACCAGGAACTTAATGCAATGTTTTGGGCCTTAATGCATTTGGGCCCTATACAGTGTTAGTCATAATGTTAGCCCAGCAATAAAACACTGTTAAATGTATGATGGATGATGGATGATGGCGGGAGAACTACTAACCGGGAGAGAACTAAAGACATGGCGGTAAATCCCTAAAATTCAAAGTTTTCGCTTACAAAAATTTGGATGATGCACTGGAAATTTCATCCATGAAACGCAGTGGCTATTTATACTCATATGCCGAGCACTATTTTCAGTCAATATCCACTCACTCATAATCCACCATTGAAAGTCCATAACCCACAAAATGGTAGTTCGACACAGAAACCTGTCAACCCTTAAGACGCAGAGAAACTACGCTCACATTCCTTCCCAGATTGTCTCTCTCTCCTCAACAATCACACCCAATCCGCACCAAAAACAACTGACTTTTCAAATGCCTTACCCCAATTCAACAACTCAATCGTATGGTGTGGCATTTGAAGCCTCACCAACGCTTTTCAGTGCTCGGCAATTGTCTTCCCAATCTCTGAAGTTGACTGTAATTAATCCTCATCTTGTGCCTTCAAATTACACAAACGTTGTTCACATGACCCCCAAAGGCAAGTTGGTCCCTTCTTCAATTCCTGATTTTTCTGACCTTTCCCTTCTCCCCAAACCTATAAAGGTCACATTATGGCACCGATTGGTCAACGCGAGCAACTGTAAGGAATTGTTGGCAGTTCTGAATGTGCTTCATTTGCTAACTTCAACCACTATTTCAATGAGGGTTGAAATTTACAAGATGTCCGTCGGACACGAGCAATTGGAGTTTAATAGTTTTACGGGAAGCATTAAATTGGTACATGTGGATGCTAATGAAGTGGCACGAATGAGCATTGATGTGTCTACTGCATCAATTACAACCGATTGGCGAGATGGACGGACAACATCGATGGATATACAATGTACTTCCTCGGAAGAGATCGACAAATTCCGGCCTAAGAGAAGAAAATTGGAATGTATGTTGCGTGAAGGCAATGTAGTAGTTGCCTTTTGGAACTGTCGTGGAATGGGCAAGCAAGGCTTCTACGATGTTTATGACTACATTGTAGAGCATTATGCTGCCCATGTTGTGGTGTTGACTGAAACGCGGTGTCCTGAATTCCTAGCAAAATCGGTCCTACGTCTTAAACCACCAAGTTCAATTTCTGTGTCACCCACCATAGGGGTACTTGGTGGCTCTGCTGTGGTGTGTGTGTACGGTGTCGCGAGTGTCGCATCTCATCAAAAGTCATCGTGTACCATTAGGTACGAAATTGATATCCCATAATTGTTGTTGTAGTAAATGTTAATCAATATGAAATTTCTAATGTTATTTTAATATGTCAATTAGCACTAATGTTGTAGTAACTTAGCACAATTCTGATTTAATATGTTATTTAGCACTAATGTTATTTTTTGTAATTAAATCACAAATATGTAAATAAGTTGGGCCTGCATCAATATGTAAATAAGTTGGGCCTGCATCAATTATAATTAACTATATAACATGATAACCAAATACATCGATAAGTTGGGCCCTTCCAACGAGGCCCAATTATTACACCATAAAAACATCTATTTTCCTTATAGTTCATATTGGACTTCCAACTGTTGACAATTTAGCCCAATAATAGAAGACTTGTACTATATATACCTAACAACACTTGTACACACTTGATGAAAACATAAAACATCATCCATTATTCCTCAAACTTAAACCGTGATGAGTTACCCAAACCATTCATTGAATTCCACCACTGATGAAATGGATGTTTGCGGGGGGGAACCGGGTAACAACCTTAGACCGCCTCCCAACAACCTCCATAGAACAAGACGACCTTCAAGCACTCTTTCAATAGGAAATCGTCATTTCCAACCTCCAAGGAGGAAGGCACCGGCCATAGTTGATGATCCTAAGGGTAAACGTCCCATGGCTTCAAGCCCTACTTACGAAGAAACTTTAAACCAAGTGCCTCGCCGAAACCTGCCCGAGACACATATACAACATCATCGTATTCCTGGACCGGCAGGTGCATACCAGGCAGCATTGCACAGAGTCCGGGGAGAAGAGCAAGTACTCGAGGAGGGAATAGGACAAATAGCTCCCATTACAACACAGGAGTTCATACGACGTTTCGATGCAGACATGGGCGAGGAATTCCATAGAGATCCATGGTGTTTCATGAAGAATAATTATAATTTGGGTAAGTATAATAATTATAATTCACGATTTTAACACATAATCACATATAATTTTTATTAACTACAATTTAACCACACAGACTACGAAAATGCGACACCTTTGGCAAAGGTAAGGGTTGAGCAGCCGACGAAGGGAGTTAGGAGAATCGACAAGATAGTAGCGTACATCAATGAGTCTACACCAAATGGGTTCGGAGATTACAAAGTCATCATTAAGGTACTTCTAAATTGATTTAAAATAGTTCATTCGGGAACTTGTTTTCAACAAAACCTCATATAAATGAATACATTTTTTAGGATGAAACCGGAGCTATGTGCGCCACCATTCACCATGCTGCAGTTGAACTCTATGGGGCTAATGTTGCCAAGGTCGGGAGCATCCTCATCCTTCAAAAGGTTTGATGAGTCCTATGAACGAATTGTGTATGTAAATTATCGTTTATCATTCACTAATCTTCTAATATTTATAAATCCAATTAGATTGTTGCCTTTTCCTTCGGGACGTCCATGCTACGTAACATAGAAGACATCTACTTGAACATCACCAAGAGAAACATTAACACCTTGATCACAGGGGATTGTGAGGCCATTAACAAACACATACATGCTGTTGTAACCTACAGCGAAGAAGCAGATCAAGACCTATCACAATTGTACGAAAGCATCCTTCATGGCTAAGCGCAGCAGTAGTTGATGAGCCATTAACATTAACTGGTCTGATGGACAACCACCACACAATTATTAATGTACTAGCAAATGTAGTTGATAGTTATGAAGTAGTTGAGGAATACTTTGTGGTCAAATTTATTAGAGTAGTAAATTCTTATCGTATTGCTACCTTAATGTTTGTGGCTCTTCCTATTTATATTCGATTCACTCTCTCATTTCCATTGTCTCATTTCTACTATCACTAAAAACAAGTTTCAATCACTCTCTCATTTCCAAGTATTTTTACTTTTTTATTTATAATTTGTTAAATAAACTAAAAAATTACAATAATTTTAGTAAACTTTTATTTCTCTTACCATAATTTTACTACTTTTATTTGTCTTTCAATTATTAAATAAATATATAATTACACTTAGTTGTATTTACATATAATAACGTTTTCAAATGAGTCTTTGTATTTCAAAATAAGATTTGTATTATGAGTGTCACTAGTGGCTCTTATGGAATTGACGTGGTGACCGATGGCGGTTTCGAGGTCGGAAAAATTTCAGAGTTATGCGGCGAAAGTGGAGTCGGCAAAACACAACTATGTCTACAAACAATTGCGACATTGCTCAAACAAGAAGATAGCCATGCCACATATATATCATACGTCAAGCCATTCCCAACCAAAAGGTTAAGGCAAATGTATTGCGGGTCTTTGTCCGACCCAATGGACCGAATAACCGTCATACGAAGCTCAACTCCTGCAGAACTAATCGAAGTTATCAACAACTTAGACAAAACAATCCTTGAAGAGAGACAAAACGGGGTGTCCCACCACACAAAGGTTATTATTATTGATTCTATTTACGGCTTTTTCACATCACAATTTACAACAACCATTAATGGATTCCAAGAAAGAGCAGATATACTGCGTGCTGCAGCTTATGGGTTACAAACGATAGCAACACGATACAACGTAGCAGTCATAGCAACAAACGCGGCAGTGGAGGTACAAGGGCATGCAAATGTGCAAACTTTCTGGTCAAGCGGACTGCTACTACAACCGGGAGTAGGCCAACATTGGAACAGATACATTTCGAAAAGATATGTTATGACAAAGGAGTTACTAGAAGGCCGACAAACACGGTGTTTTCGAAGTTTCAGGGACAATAGCAACTACTGCACCTACAAGATTACATCAACGGGAATTCCTTAGATAAATTTACAAGTTATTTATTAGACAATTTTTAAATAATCAGTTGTATATACTAGTCTGCATTATTGCAAACAATATTGCAAAGCATGGTAGTCCTCGAGTGGTACTCTTCATTAGTGCAAACATTTTAATTACATCGGTTGCAAGTTCATAGCTAAAGGATAACCATTCACAAAAACAAATATATACACATACACAAAATGCCATTTAACTGGCAAATTACAAAGTCCTTGTATTCTGCATGCAACTTAATTGCAATAATAAACCACCACGGAGTCATACATTTTCCTGCCAACTTGAAGCTCCGTAAGCCTAACCATTATACCAAATACCCCAAAAAATTTATAAACCTTAGACCAAAGCATTTATATACACCTTCTTATACCAAAACATTTATATACCTTATAACTAAACATTTATATACCTCCTGACCCTTTTCGGACACAACCTAACCCATTTCCTTCTTCAGTGTAGCCAAAACATCTTCTTTGGCCTCATTGTGATTGCTCATTACGTCTTCGCATAGCAACAACTCCGCAGCCTTCTTGGTCTCACCCTGCAACCAAGCAGATATATTACAAAGTAACTGACCACTCATGCCTAACCCAGTTTATAAAACATAAGTTTAATAGGTTGGTTTTTACCGTACTGAAGGCCTCCTCAAGGCGCCAAACACTTCTTTTAATTCCTATGAGCATTTCGAGTCCAGACCTAAGTCTACGACAAGTCAACAGAATATTATCCCGTAGAAAAAACAAAAAAAGGAGTATTTAATAAAAATAATGATATGACCACCTCTTTCGCTCACCTTTCACCGCACCTTACTATTTCAACAGAGAAGCACTTGTAAGATAAACAACTACCAAGATCCCAACCCGGATGATGGAACTTAATCAATTCATCGACAGCATTTTTCTAGGAAATAAGAAACAATTATCAAAAACATAAATCGAAATAAGATCAAAAAAAATTAACAATTAACAACAACGGAATCTAAACTAACCAATTTCAAGACCTCCTCGTGATGATTCTCAACAGCATTCGATGGATCCAAGGGATCAAGCACACCGACAGCACCATTGGACAAGCAGAATATTGCGCACCACCAGTGGCACCCGCTGAAAACGGGAACATATATCTGAAAATTTTGCAGGGATAAAAAATATGTCAATCTTAATACAACATTCTAAAGGCATAAGTCAAATTAATACTTACTAAGTTCAGATCTTTCAAGGATACATTTGTAAACCGCTTGCCAAAGAGTTGTGAAGAGGATTCCTCGCGAAGTGTGCCCACAACAGAATTCAGCACAATCACCTAACGAATAAACTTAGTAAAGAACAACATTGAAGAAAAACTTGAAAACAACACATGAACAACAAGGGAAACTAACCGCAAACTCGGGATCCATAAAAACACGCCGGCTACGTCCAACAAAGACGTCGTCCCAGACTCTATGATATAGCACTCCAGCTACACGTACATACTGCATCAAGAACAACAAACACATAAGACAATACATTAAATTATGACTACAAAATTACAATTAGAAGTATATATTGTTATATCGACCATAGATAAATCAGTAACACACTTACGTTCACATGAATGTCTACTTCCGAATCTTCCGAAACAACACTTGCACATTCCTTTATAGAGGCAGCAACTCCATCACATTTCAACATAGTCATGTCACGGCCAATTAGATCAGCACCGATAACAACAAACTTCGCCAGCTTCGATTGGTATCGACCAAATCCCCTAGGCTGCCACACTTGCACATAATCCGAGGATAAAGCGGGTGGAGGTTTCCTAAGTCTCTGCTTCCTACTATGCCACTCAGGACAATTTTCCGCTATGTTGTGAATTGTGATAGGTGGGGGAGTCATTGTAAGATTTAACAGTTGCTCAACGGCATCCTCAGAACGTAAAGGACTGTTATATGCATCGTCACCAGGACAATGTGGTTGCCTCGCGTCTTGTAACTGTATATTGGGGCTGCTGCAAGGGTGGGGGTTCTCAAAACAACCATCATCGGTTCCCTGCCTTTCTGGGCCTGACTTCATGTTTACCCCTTCCGAATACCAAGAAGAATAGCTCCGAGAAACATTCCTGTCCAGCTCCAAGTTCAACTCATCATCAGTCCCGAGGATATCATTAATGACAGATTGAACTAAATTATCGTGTCCTTCAGCAGCCAAATCATCATCCGGCACATTTTCACCCAATCCATTTTCAGCCGACCCGTAATCAGATACAACAGTATCATCTTCCCCCAAATTATCAGCAACCTCAGTTTCAGGGACAGCTTTGTCAACAGTATCATTTTCAACACTTCCATTTTCAGGAACCAGGTTTTCATTTGCAAGAACAACATTCTCAACAGTACCAGTTTCATTATCCACTGTAAGTTAACAACATATTATTTAGAAGAACTTAACAAGTGAACAATTAGTAATATATTGCAACACAGCTATAGCCCATCAAGTGTTATTGTTGTTTCTAAACAAAATATTAACAACTACATCATCACATATGGGTTTTGTTCAATCCAAGAAATTACCAGCACTAAACAATAGTAATTTAAACAATGCAGTATACATGACAACACAATACCTGTGCGCCTCTTAACACGAGCCGAACCCCGCCCATAACCCCTCCGTTTTCTTCGATTCAGCGGAACATTATCAGCCACGCGGCCCTCATCAACCTCAGGTGGCATGCCATCTCTGGGGGCCAAGGGATGGCTCTCAGAATACGCCACATCAACACACTGCACAATATGAAAGGCCCATGAGCAAAAAACAAACACAACAGACACTGCACATTATGAAAGGCCCATGAGCAAAAAACAAACACAACACACACTGCACATTATGAAAGGCCCATGAGCAAAAAACAAACACAACACACACTGCACATTATCAAAGGCCCATGAGCAAAAAACAAACACAACACACACTGCACATTATCAAAGGCCCATGAGCAAAAAACAAATACAACA
>SNQN01006563.1:0-32135 GCA_008642245.1 Bassia scoparia | reverse complement strand
CAAAATCATACAAAAGTTTCACGACTATGCTCATGTTTTTCTTATAATAAATCATTACAATTAGGATTTTTTCCTAGATATAAAGATGCACACCTAATACAACTAAGACCATCTTTCAAGTTCTCTCGAACATTGAAACTCACAAACAACCCTCTATTGATCGTGCATTCTCAACTATTGCAAGTTCTCTATAACTTTACAAGCCTTTCTAAATTCACACTACCCAAGCCCTCTTCGAGTTACAACCAACTCAAAGCACTCAGTTCAACTCTAATGTATTTCCTAACTGTTTGGCACTTCAATGATTGAAAGACCAGTTAATTTTTTGCTCAAGGTAAGTGTAATAAGAATAATGGTGGTGTATATATAGGCAAGCGTAGAACAAAGCACTAAGCCACAAACATGATATCCTAAAATTATAGGAGATCATGCCTTCATGGAACTCGGAGTATGAGTATTTTTTCGCACACGTTTTGCAGCTATTACATAGTAAAAAATTGCGATATTTAACCCTAGAATATCTCAGTAATTTTGCTTAATCAGCAATCCAAAAACACGATTCCTACTTACTTCTTTAAATTGATTTTTCATAAAAAGATTTCTAGAAATCAATTGCGAGTAAACAGATCAGAAATATGTTTTTAAAATAAACTCAATAAAATATTTAGTTTGCTACAATAGTTTATTTGATTACATACATTGCCTAGGTTTTATGTTTTATATCTTTCACAAAACAACTTTCTTATTATTAATCAAATTATAAACCTTTATTCTCATAATTTTAATTCAACAAGTCAATCTCGTTCTATTAATGCCAACTTACAATAAGCTAAGCATGTAAAATTCTAAACTATTATATACTATGCTTCATTCATGAATCATCAGTAAGATTAGAGTCTTCAATCTTCAAGGAGACATTCGAGTTCCTAGCTTGAGTTTCTCCTTGAACTTACAACTTTCAAAGTCACAAAAACTTCTATCTCTAGGAATATCATCACACTCTTAAGGCTTTAAACAATTGATCTGCAATTCACAACACTAAAGCACACATCAAATATACACACATGACTTGCTGAGGTTTGTATTCATTCATCAAATGAGCTGAGGGTTCATGATAAGTCCAAAAGTGGTCACATTTAGGGCTATTTACTCTCCTATTTTGGCCTTTGGGTGTTTTTGACCTTTTTTACTACGTTTTGGTAGTTTTCCTTTTAAGTAGTTTTAGTTTTTTTTGTAGCTTTTATAAGTTTTTCCTTTGTTTTTTCTTATATTCTTTAAGTGCCTCCTAATGTGTGTTTTAAGAGTGTTTCAAGTGTATTGCTAACTTTGATAAAGTTGTGCTGTTGAAGCTAGCTTCTGTTTTTCAAACTACTTCTCTCAGCCATGTCTTTTTGCATGCTTTTAATTTTTAGGTGAAACTTATTGATTCGAAAGATAAGTTTGAGAGCTTTGCAGTAGTATATTACAAGTTGCAATCTAAGCTTTGAGGTGAAGTTATATGGATCAAGTTGAGCATTAGAGGCATTTACCAAGGCAAAAGGAGTTGCAAAATGTCAAAATCTTGAGCCTCGAGAAACACTACAAAAAAGCTTGTATAGGGACGGAAAATTAGGGAAGGATCTGAATCCACCTTATTTAGGACGGATTTTGGATGCGTCTTAATTGTTATAGTGTTTGTTAGGTTGAGCTCCTATTGCAAAAATAGAGGAAATTTATGGACGGAAATCCCAAATCCGTCCCTATTTAGGGACGATATTAATTTTCCGTCCTATGGATGGACATGATTTCCGTCTCCCTAACTATTTAGTTCCTCAAAATAACAACGATTTGCATTTTATAGTTTTTTTTTCGTAGATTTCTCTACGGTGTCAGGTAGAGGTCCATAATATATCAAACTGATCCAAAGGGCCTGGGGGTTCATCTTTCGTGTCCAAAAAAGCCCTCTAGAGGGTTGAAATTTGGAAAACAAAAAAAAAAGGAGTTTAGGGATGAATTTTCAAAAATCTGTCCCTAAACTCCCCACTCTTTTTGCCATTAAACATCGTCTAAGGAAAATCTTAAAGTTAGCAACGAATTTAGAGTCCGTCCCCTAAATTTAGAGACGGATTTTGGAATCTACCCCTAATTTAGGGACAGATTTTTTWAGGAACGGATTAACATTCCGTCCCTAAATTTCCGTCCCTAATTTAGGGACGGAAATTCCAAATTCGTCGCTGATTTCACTTGGTAATGAAGGTTTTAGGGACAGACAGAATCCGTCCCTAAATTCGTCAYTAAATCATATTAGCGACGAATTTCGTCAATTTAGCGAYGAATTCAGTCCGTCCCTAAAACGAGTTTTTTTTGYAGTGAAGGGACATGCAGGGTTGTACTCCTCATCTATTTTTCTCAAATTTTGGAAGAAACATCGAGATGACAGAGCGTCTGCTCTGCCTTACTATTGCATGCTCTACTGAAATTCCAAATTCATTCTCAAATGTCGAGAGGCTAGAGCGTCCTCTTCGACCCTCAATGCGAACTCTTTAGACCTCGTTGCTTCTGCAGGTTGACTTTTTGGAGTTGACTTTGATGGCAATCTTGTAAATTCGAAGAAGTTTTAATTTTAGTAATGACATTCTTGTAATTATTTCAAGCTTTGTATTAGGAAGTATAAATAGATTTTTAGGAAGCAAAAAAAAAAGAAGCTTTCCATTTTATTTAGAATTAGAATTTCATATTAGCAAAAAATTCARATTWCTTTTGTTCTCTTTCAACCTTAGAATATTTTTAGGAGATAGAAACACGCACCATTGTAGCTTTACTTCAAGAACTTCAACCWAGAGTAACTTTGTCATTTCTACATCAATTCAAGCAATTCTTATGTGCGTTTGATTCATCTCTTTGAGGAGAGTAAGATTCTAGCCTTTTTACAATTTSATACAAGTTTTACTTAGTTTCGATTGCAATTACTTTCATGTGAATTTTTGTGGGTTTTCTTGTTTTGATTGATTCACGTCCCATTTGTTTCTAGTTTGTTTTCTTTGTTTATTTTACATGTTTTGTTCCTTCTATTGATTGTTTTTAATTAGTTTCATTGAAATTTTAGAATACCCTAATTTTGTGATTTCCCAAGTTACTTCCATGACAAAATTCATGTTTACTAGCTTAATTCATGTTGTTTTTGAGTTGTTTGAAATGAGTAGTGAATAGTTTTATTTCCTAGGAAGCTAGGGATCCTAATCTAATGCGATTAATGCCAAAGTTATATTTTCATGCTCAATCATTGATTAATTTCTCCATTGTTGTATTTTCCTAAGCTTTTTAGTTCTTGGATTTGGCCACCCTTTACTAGAATGTGAAGGATTGTTCAATTCAACTTCCTAAGGGATTGAGGAGTTGTTTGGATTGCTAACCTCATATATTTTGATATAAGCTAGTAAAAGTTAGGAAGGGAATCCAACTTGAGCTAGTTTGTGGATGATTGAATGAATTGGGATATGATTTCAATTGAAATCAAGGTTAGGGTTACAATGACCTTTCACTTGGAATGAGCTAAACCATTGATTGGTATTGATTGTGAATGATTAGTMGAACTAGTGTTCCTAGGTGCTTGTTTGATTTGATTTCAAAAGTTTGATGCACATAGCAGGACAATCAAACCCTTGTCATGAGCGTACCCAAAATGGACATACATACAACAAAAGAGTGCTTAGGAATATTAAAGCAATTCAAAGCTAGCTTAGCCCAATGCAGCTTCTCATCTTGACCTTTAATCCTACAATATTCACTTGCAACTGTATAACCTCTAACATTATGCACCTGTAGATACCTTCATTTGTCCCTAGCAAGAGACGATCGATGATAAGACATCCCTTGCAACACAAAATCTGAATTGAGAGTGCTAGGGCCTCGACATACCCTACAAAAGGCAAGTTTTCACTACAACATACACATTTCCCTACACTAAGCACCCTTAAAAATGAGTTTTAATTTCCAAATAATTTAAACTTATTTTTAAAGATTTTTCTAGAAGTAACGGTATTAGTCATTCCGTTAGTAGTAAGGGCATCTGAGGCAAACTCTTAACTTCATGGGTACATAAGGCAACTCGAAAAAACACAGAGGTATATGAGTGAAACGGCCAAACCTCAGGGGTATATGGCCTGGGGAAATATCCCAAGTTTAATGTTATTGTTTGAAACCAACTAAAATGCCATTGCCCTTAGGCAAGATTTAATATCYATCATTGCCTTTAGGCAAGATTCGATATTGTTACCCTTAAGACAAACTAAAATATCACTACCCTAAGGAAAACCATAATATTATTGCCCTAAAGCAAGATCTAATATTGTTTCTCTAAGGCAAACTAAAGTATCACTGCTATCATTGCCCTAAACCATGATTTGATGTTACTGGCCTAAGGWAAGATTTGATGTTGCTCCCCTAAGACAATCTATAAAAATCATTGCTTAGAGGCATGATTTGATGACGTTAGCTTAAGTAAAACTAAAATATCATTGCCTTCAGACAATATTTGATATTGTTGCCAAGTGGCAAACTAAAATATCACTGCATTAAGTCAAGATTTGATTTGATTCCCTAAAGCGGACTAAAATATCATTGTCCTAAGGAAAAAATTTGATGTTATTGCCCTAATGCAGACTAAAACTTCATTTCTCTAAGTAGAGCCAGATTTGATGTTGTCTTTCTCAGCCAAACTATATTATCATTGTCCCGAGGTAAACTAAAATATCATTACTCTAAGCCAAGATTTCGATGTTGTTGCCCTTGGGCTGACTAGAACATCCTTGTCCTAAAGCAATATTTATTGTTGCTCCCTTAAAAATCATTGCTCTAATGTTGTTCACCTAAGACAAACTATAAAATCATTTCCCTAAAAGAACTTTGATGTTGTTGCCCTAAGGAAAACTAAAACATCATTGGCATAAGGCAATATATTATTTTGCTACAAATTCTTGAGGCAAGTTTTGATGTTGTTACTTTAWGGMAAACCATAGTAACATTGTCAAGAGGCAAGATTTGACAATTTCGTCCTTAGAAAACTTAATTTAAATTGTTTCTCTTAGGCAATCTTTGACAATTTGGCCCATAGACAATTTTATTCTAATRATGCCCTTACCTAATGAGGACATATCATCAAATTAAGCCTATTGTAGGCCTTAGGATTAGGGTTATGAGAGGATGTCATTGAGGCCTACAAATGTGGGAATTAAGTTATATTAAATACTTGTATAAAACATATTGTAAGTGCACTTTACGTTGAGGATTATGGATACTGGAAATACCAAATAAAGGAAGTCATAACCCCACTGTGTTTAGGAGCTCCAAAACTCGTTATTATGCCTTGCCAARATGGAGTGCAAGACTAAGGACTTGAAGGTCTGGTCGTGCACCAAAGTTATGGATTTGGGCGACTACTACTTTGTCAAAATTACAAATTCACCATTGTAATTTTGAACAACATGTATATTTCCATATTAGACCTTAAAAGCATAGAAAATGTAGGCGAGTTGAATTAGAACGCCTAAAGTCTAAGTATTTTAGTGACCACTGTAATTTAAATTGATTCAAAGATCCTTAACTTGTCGTCCAAAATTATCTTCCTTTAATGTAAATGAAAGTATTGTAGGTCTAACTTAGCAACARTTAATTGTTCTTGAAAATTATGTCAATGAAAAACATGAAGAATATACACAACTCTTATGTTCGATCTCGAGCAAAGACAAGAGAAACAAAGATTAGAATTGAAAGAGATCGCCTTTTGATAAAATGTTTATACATAGACAAAAAAAGAAAGTTAGTATTGATAAGAGAATATTGAAAAGGGAGAATAAACAAAAKTTACATACAAATTGAACCATACTAATTGATGTTGAATTGTTAATTATTTCATACTACATGTTTTAATGGTGTTTAGAAGTAAATAAAAAAACAATGAACAATTAAAGAGAAATAGAGAAGAAATGATTATTATGAACCTTATAACCTGATAGATTATACCAAACAATGTGTGATGGAAACAATTCTTGATAACTGATGTAGGTGTGGGCCTCACGGGCCTGTCCTATTCGAATGTTGTTTATGAGATTAAGCCAAGAAACCGCACGCGAGTTCGTTGGGGGTGTGTGTCAAAGTAAAGGGATCGCCACCGTCCTATATACAGGTTTATTCACAAACGTTCCGAAACTTGTGCCAAAGATAATGGCCCACTGTTGCATATAGAAAACCAAGATCGTGGCTTCGAGATATGGTACAGACTAATCTTTGACCTAAACAAAGATCAGCAATATTATCTTAGACAACATACCGACCCAAACTATTACAAATGTGAGTTCTCTATTATACATGCATCGCTATCTAACTTAATAATGGAAAAATTCACAAAAATTAATCCCACTTTTATGGTCTTCCAAAATAAACCGACCATTCGATTATCCAGAATATCCGACCTTTGAGGCTTGTCTTCCAAAAATGCACCCCTAACCGGTTGGTAGAAATGGTGACCTGTTATTTAAGTTAATCTGAACGTGTCACATTTTCATTGCGGAGGTAATTAAATTAAAACTAAATTATTATAAAATTTATTAGATTAAATCTTAATTAATTATCACCCTCACCTCACCACCACACACCACCTACCACCACACCTCAACCGCCACCACACACCAAACACTACACCACCCTCAACCTCACACCACACCACACCTACCACCTACTACCAACCCACCACAACACCTTGCCCACACACCGCCTCAACCTCACTTCCTGCATTCGCACTCACTCTTCAATTTTCACACTCCCTTACTCCTAACAATGCACACCGTCGCTCTGCTGCTTCCACCATCCATTACTCTACCCTTTTAACTCAGAAAGACGGTAACGAAGATGGAGTGGGAAGCGAGGCATCATCTCCTCTTCCTCACCTTTCATTTTCATCAAATCCCCATATCTCTCAAATATCTCACTTGAATCTCACTGCATCTTCTAATCTTGCTCTCTCAAACGACGCCGCTTATCTTCATGGCCCCTGTATCTCAATGTTTAGTAATATTTTTTAATACTTCGTATGAAGTTATTTATGAATTTTGAAATTGCTTGTTTTTTTTGCTTGTTTTGGTTGAATTATTGTAATTCTATAATGTTGTGCAGAGGAACGCAGGATGCTGTTTTCAAGGGGTTGAAAGTTATTAGGCATCTAAGTCTATCAAATACAAATCTTTGATTACGGTAGGAGGTTCATCCAAAAAATGAATCTCATTGATAGCAACTGTTAGATCGACTTTCTTTGTGATTTGCCCAAAGCATCAGCTAAGCATATAAACAAGGTTTCAATTATGCCAGAGAGTGAGAAAGAGAAAGAAAAAGGAGAGAGAGTCTAAGGGGATTAAAAAAAGAAATAAATAAATTAATTAATTTTAATCGGAAGAACCGATTGCAAGTCATGGTCTATTTTTGGAAGACCGACATTAAAGGTCGGATTATTCTGAGATAATCGAAAAGATCGGTTATTTTTGAGAAGACCACCGAAAGTGGGATTATTTCAGTGAATTTTTCCCTTAATAATGCTGAAGCATTTGAATTAATCAAATCCATACGAGCCTAAAATTCGGTCATCCGTGTTTAATTTGACTTTAATGCGATTCAAGAAATTTCGATCTTATTTAAACAATTATAAAGCCATATGTACAAGAATCAAAGAAAATTTACAAAGAATTAAAAAAAATCAAATATATACAAATTCCCTTACCTTAAATCGCTATCAAAACAAGAGAAAACAAAGGTTAGAATATCAAAAGTTTCGCTTCAAAACGAATCGCTTATCAAAACAAAAGAGATTGTTAGCATTGACAACCATAATCATAATAATTGYGATGATAGAAGAACTAAGGAAAAGAATAGTTATTTATATGTTGAAAACCAAAAGCGATTCAATCAAAACCCAATATTTGTTTTAGAGGTAAATTAAGAAATATTATAGCATAACACAACAAACAACCTAAACTTTACCTTAAGGAGATGAAACCATACTAGGTAGGCTCCCAACTCYTAAGGCAAGCTAATTTGACTGGTAACAAGCTACCAGATCAYAAGCTACATAACCACTGTTGATACTTCTGCATTTCACACTTTTGAATGAAATTTTACATCTTTGCCTAGTAACATTCTAAATTTGAGTACAAATGACAAGCACACAAGGATAACTCCGTGACCAGAATTGTGCATTTCTGGCTTTCCAAATGTGGTAGACCACATCAGCTGCAGCAATGTAACAAACAACCCTTTAAGCCTTATTACGGCCCTTTTCTCTCCATAGTGTAGAAAAACGATGATGCACAAAGCACCCATGAAATATGAAATGAAGCCAACTTCCAATCTCAAGACAAACCTGCTTACCAGTCAACAAATAGGTGCTTATGTGTTTCATTAGCTGCATCACACAAACTGCAAGAAACATTATCACAGATGCCATACTTTTGAATCTCTGTCTTGAACGGTAGCCTCTGAAGGACTAWTAACCACCAAACAAACCTATGTAAGGCACTGCATACCTACATCAGATTATATTACCCCAAGCAACTTTAGGCTCATTAGTCACCACCAAGGTTTTGTAAGCTTTATTTAGGCTGAAARAGTCCAATCCTTKAGACCACCAACTCTGTGAGGTCCAAGACATAACCATATCTTTGACTYCACATAAGGATTTCCAGATTTAGCTCATAACTGAAGGAGCACAAGTCCACCAACTGTGAGATTTTAGGTACACTCCACGAACCCATTTTACCCACAAACTATCCTTCTTCTCTTCAATTTGCCACACAACCTTGGCAATTGCCAGCAATTTCCAAAGACATACATCTCTGACTCCTAAGCCCCCTACCTTATTTACACACCTTATCCCAATAGACATAGACAGGTCTAGCAGATTCAGCAAACCCATGCCAAAGTAGCTTTTGCAAATAACATTGATTCTCTTTAACACACTTGCTGGTAAAACCACAATTTGCTTCCAATAAGTACAAAACTCATCAACTCAGAGTTGACAAACTAAAACCTTCCTGCAAAAGATAGATGCCTGGTTTGCCAAGTTCTGATTCTGGTCACCATCTTATCAATTAGCTGCTCACAATCTCTTAGTTGAGAGCTCTATTGYCRTTGGGAACTCCCATGTACTTGAAAGGCCAAGTACCGAGCTGAAAACCAATAACCTCACAAATTCTTTTCACTTCTCCCATGTCCATATTGGAGCGATAGAGCTCAGACTTAGCCTTATTATCCTTAAGGCCATAAACTTCATCAAAATGATGTAAAGCCTAAATTAAYAATTGAATACGCTTCCTGGAACCTCTATTGAAAAGCATCAAGTCATCAGCAAAGCATAAATGATTGAGTTTCAAATATCTACATCTAGGATGGAAATGAAACCCTTCCTTCTTCCCAACATAGATCAAAGTTCTTGCCAAATATTTCATACAAACCACAAAGAGGAGAGGTGACACAGGGTCACCTTGCCTCAACCCCCTATTAGCTCCAAAGTAACATTGGCAAGGGCCATTGATGAGTAAAGTAAAGCCTTCAAATTTTACACAAGTCATAATAATATCCACAAAATGTGATGGAAAGTTCAGAGCCCTTTGGCAGTCATCTAGGAAACTCCATTCAATTGTATCATATGCTTTTTGCAGGTTCACTTTCATCAAGCAACCTACTGAGCTACCCTTCCTGCATAATGCTTAACAATATCCTGGTAAACCAGAATATTCWTGATATTATTTCTCCTAGCAATGAAGGAACTTGTTTCTGTGAGACAACAGATGAAAGAACCAACTTCCTCCTACTACAAAGTAACTTARTGATGCCTTTGTAAATCATTGGCCACATGCTATAGGCCTATAATCAGTTATCTTACTAGGACAAGTGACTTTAGGCACCAAAGAAATGGTAGTTAGTTGAGCCACCATTCTTTAAAAGCTTACTAGTTTGAAAAAAAATCTCTATCAACTGTATAGATATCATCACCAACAGTCCCACAACAGCCTTGAAAAAACTATTCATACCATTTCCATGGTCAGTGCTTTTCACTAGAAATAGAGAAGAAAGCATGATTGATCTTGTTACTGATTAAAAATACTCATTTTTACTTCGTTGACCATAGATTGATAAATTAACCAAGAGTTTGACTAGTGACATTAACTGGCGGCATAACCAGCAAGAATACAATCAAAGAAGATTGGCGATACTTGGCACTTCTTAAATGATTCTCGTCCAACGATAAACAACAAGCATTAGAAGAAATTATAGTAAAGTGGACCACTTGGAAACGGCCAACAAAGAGCCCATGAAGCCTATCAAGCAACAAAGGAGGCTTAGAGGAAAGCACGGAGATTCAAATATGAAGGAAAGATCGCCAAGAACCATTCAAAGGAATACCGTTGTTTAACCACCATTGACTCTAGAATTGAGGCCTATAAATAGATGAAGTCGAAGCAGAAGAAAGGACGAACAAACAAACAATCAAAGAAACATCTATCTTTCTTAGCATTTAGCTTTCCTTAGCCGCACTTGGCTTATTAGCCAAGCATAGTTTAGCGTACCATAGCGTAGCATAGTTCCTCCTATAATGGTTCAATATATAGCATGTTCGTTGTCATCCCAATTGTGTAAACATGGAGGTAATTATTCTTCCCAGTGATACAGTTGTAGTCTTACTCTATCCCTACTTTATAAATGGATGGCGTCCATTTCTCATCATTTTTGTTTGTTTTAAGCTTCASTCTTGTTCCAYAACAAGTTTATTTCCTTACATTCACATCCTCTTGACTTCTTCTACGATCTTAGAAGCCATTTTTAAGTTAGGGAGATTATCTATATAATCAGTAACTAGAGGGGCAGCCCCCTATCGAACCAAAAACAATATTGGGCGATTTACTTGTTGGTGAAGTGCAAAATCACCTCAATAGGTTTTTTGGGGACCACAGTGGGAGAGTGGTTTGTAGTATAGCATTTACTTCTCAACCATGGCCCCTAAATGGTCTACTCAAAGAACGGGTAATCAAGAGGATGATACTTCATCCGATCAAAATCTTGAGAATCCACTCGAAGATCTTAGTAATTTGAAACTCTTCTGCAAAAACATCAATCTGTTGAAGATCTTGTTCCTCCTGAGTAAACCGAGTCTCAAACGCAAAGACTAGACGGTTTGCACCTAAACAAGGGGGAAGATCAATCATCCTAGAAAAAGGTTTGCTCAATTCAATATACACACAATATCTGGATATTGTTGCAAGCATTTTGGAAGATTTGAAGGAAAATAATAGGGAGAAGTTCAATAACCTCCACCGGGGTATGGTACATGAAACTACTAGAGTGATAACCGCTGAGTTGCAAAACTTTGGCTCCCACTCACARCACACAGTTACCAAGCAGGTGGATAAGATTATATTAGATATCAATGAGACGCTGAATGCTACTAATGTGGCRTCTAAGACGGTTGCGACTGAGGTAGTTACTCGATTGGAGCCTTTCGTGGAGAAACATAACTAACAAAATGAACGGTTGATGAGTATGTTAATTGCTAGAGGTTCACGAATAACTTTCGACAACCTACGGGAAGAACCTCCCTTAGGTTATCMTAGAACAAACAACTTGATGGGATCAAATGTCCCTCTGGACTTTCAGACAGTATCAAGGAGTATCCCTCTCTGAGATGCAAATGAAGGGAACAGAAGTTATAGGAGAGAGGCAGGCCCAAGGTCAGGCTATAGCTATGGCAATACCAAACTTCTTCTATTCCTTTGCCTTCTAATTCAATCCCTTTGACTTCGTCAATAGGAACTGTTCCACCCACGGGAACAACCTCTGGTTTAGGAGTAAATGGTCATGGAAATTAAGGGGTATTTAACGCCCGTAGCGGTTTTCAAACTGCCACTAATGGGCATATACCTCCAACTTCATGATCAATTCTAAGCTCGTATCCTTCTATTTATTTTCCTCTATAGGGCTCACTCTTTTATGTTACCCCACCATTAGGTTAAAAAGACATGGATCTTCACTTGGACCATATGAGGAAGATCTTTGAGGACCTTATTTACATTGTGCCTCTCTTAATTGAGACGCTGAGTGACATTTCCGGTTAGAATCATGCCTGGAGTGTCAATATACTTTCGGATTCTTGGACGACTATTCTTGAGAATAACATAAGTGATAATCACTCGTTCGAGCTTTTTAGGTTTTTTTTCATTTCACATCTAGGTTGATCCTCTATGTGAGGAACCACTATGGACCTTGGTGGTCTTGAGTCTTTGGGATATTCCTAAGGTGTTTATGTTGAACCTTCACTTACMATCTCTAATTTCCTTCCCCATAAGCGGCATCAATGTTTCAGCCTAATAGGAGAGACACTTACTATGGAAGAGACATTTTCTTGTAGGTAAAGGGAGGCTCCTTGTCAATGCTATAAGTTAGGTCTAATTCACGTACCAATGGAAGTTGAAATGAAAGCCCGACCCAAGGGTTGATCTAAAGATGATAGGGCACCTACATGCAAATTAAAAGGCAAATAATACTTTAGGATTAATTGCTCCGCTTACATGTCTAAATCAACAACCATAGATGCTAGGAAAAAGAGAAGGTAAAAAGGATGGAAAAAACTGCCTATTGGTTGGACTTAATTAAGAAGAGAAGTTAGAGAGAGAAATATCTTTTGAGGAGTTTTTTTTATCTCCTCTTTAGATGAAAGAGTGTGTAAGTGTGTAACTCCTTTTTGAGTAAGTATTATGGTATATAGTGATAAAATATTTGAGAACAATAACGAGGATTGTGACAAAGTGTGAACAATCTGAATTGTTATTGAAATGATTTGGGCCTAGAGAGGACTTTAGTAACCAGTTCAGTTATGTGTTCAACCAAACAGTTCAGTTAGATTTCAGTTTTTTTTCCTTAGCTTGAATTATTTCAGTTATAACTTTACGGGTTACTAGTTTCAACCAACACAGTTGATTTGCCTTTCTCAGTTCAGTTCGGTTTCAGTTGCATTGATTTCGATTCAACCCATATGGGTTCAGTTCATTATGTTATTATCAATTTCAGTTAAACAATTTTTCTCGGTTTGTTATCAGTTGCATGTCTCATTGAATATTATAGTATCAATATTAAAGGATGATGACAAAGTTGTATAAGTTAATAGTAATTAGTATTACACATACAAGATGATTAATCAACGTCAATACAAACGACGTATTAGATCAAATTTGTAATTTCGTATTTGAATCAAACTATTAATACATTAAAACCTATATATTCCGGTATATATATAGTAATATTATGAGTAATCAATATATCAAATGATGATGCTAAAGTTGAATAACAATAGTCCGACATAAGTTATAACTATACCAGTTGATATGATCACATCAGTACAAAATGCCATTAGCTTAATCTTAGACTAATGAAACTAAATAACATTGTACGACGAATCGATTCTATTTATAAGAAACTAAGTCAATTGTTTACGAGAATATTGTATTATTTCAAACCATTAATAGTTTAAAACATTAGTTACTTGAATTATGATTATAATGAAAACTCAACATGTTTATAATCTTAAGACAAAATAGTGCGAAAAAATATCACTTATTGTAATTGTACATAATTTAAAATTCTTAACCACTCTTCAAATTTATCCTTATGAGAAAGTCCACCATATCAGGAACCTTCACCTTTGATTTCATTTCATGCCCTATGTCCTTTTCCATTTACTTATTTGTGATTAAAGCTTCACAACTAACATTTATCACAAATAGAATCCCACATCGAACTAGAATTAAAGGAGAAAGGGCTCTGGTACATTATTAAAACAATCCCTTTCACTTTGATTTATATATTCAGTCCTATGTCTTTGCCATTACTTGTATTGACTTGAATCATGGGCTAAGTGTTAAATCTTCTTTTAAAATACTTTTAAAACATATATTGTATTGTGGAAGTTAATTTATAATGTTTACACTTTAGAATAGATAGCTGGTAGAAATGTGGATAATTTCATGTTATTGCTTTGTATGTATGTCCTTATGCCAAAAAAACAACTACTGTAAGTGAAACAAGAATATACCAATAGATGAGAGTAAGTTCCCACATGGAAAAATGCATTGTTTACAAGCTTATAAAAAGGATAAGTTTTGTGGAGCCTTTTATGGTTTTGTTGGCTTTGGAATTATCCTTACATCTATATTGGATACTGTCCATTATTATTTTTATATTTATAAAAAAAATATAAAATGACAATTTTTTGTAGTCTTATTTGAGTCATTTAATAGTGAGTCAAAATAACTTATTGCTGAGCTTGAGGCTTATAAAGTTTAATGAACTCTAGCTCGAAGCTCGCTTAAATTTATAGTTTAATTAAGATAGTCATTTTAATTGATATACCTTGCAATTATATACGAAGTATATGTTAGGTTTAATGACACAACATTATAATTACTTTGCTAAAATTAGATCATTATATTATCATCAAATTATATTATGTTCCTCTTTGAATTACAATTTATCATTATCAAATCAATTCATTAGTATGAATTATTAAGTTTAAAACCAAAAATTTTATTCAGTTTAAAAGATTCAAGTTCAATTACAGTTCAGTTCAAGTTTTAAAAGAGTTTCTTATTTTCAGTTAATTTCAATTCAGTTACAATTCAGTTGTTTCTTAAGAGCAGTTAATTTCAGTTCAGTTTGGTTTCGGTTTCAGTTTCAGTTCAGTTACATGCAGTTCACAGTTGATTGAAAGGACTTTAATTCAGTTTAATTTTCATTTATGGTCCATTTCAGTTCAGTTAGTTCAGTTAAGTTCATTAACCAAATGCAGTTAAACCAACARTTTTTMACCAAAATCCTCGCTCTATTTGGGCCTCAAATCTTAATTTGYCTTTTACTCGCCTTAGGTTTTATTTAGTAATAATAATGGTATTTCAAATAATCATTTATAACTAATACTAAAGTAAACCCCACTTCCCAAATAACCTATCGAAAATCAAGTATATGCTCGGGGATTATCTAGTTGTATTCTATGGATCAACATATATATGCAAGTATTGGGGTTTAAAACTTTAAATTACTTGAAATGGGCTTTTTTAATTTCAGTCACCTTTGATGGGCTACAACAGAATTGAATCGGACTCTTCGGCCAAAATAACTCATTRGAGCCTTAATAAATATGAATTTAACCTATTTGATGGTCAAACCCAAAACAATACTGATAACCCGAACTAACACCCTTGGTCTCATGATTGCATTTGTCACTTCATCACAAGACTAAAAAAAAAAAATCATCTTAACAGCTATTCTAAATAGGGCAACTTTTGATAATAAAAGAGGGAAAAGAAATAGAGAGATTAAAGAGAGAGAGAGAGAGAGAGAGAGAGAGAGACCGCGCAAAGTGATGAGCGGACATACACAAAACGAGAGAAAAAAGCGTTGACCATCAAACTATTTCATCCACAAAAGACCAAAAATCACAACAATGTTCACTAACATTTTCTTTGTTTTAGAGAATCTTTTGGTACAGTTTTTCATTTTCATAAATTTAAAATTTGATTAATCTGATCATTTTACTACTCAAACATTCTAAGAAAAAAAATCATTTTCTTAAACAATTTTATCACAAAGATATAACACACTTTGGTTCAAGATATCGTTAAAGTTTATGTTAAGGGTTGTGATTCAGACTGCAGACAACCTTGTTGTAGGACGATAATATATAACCTTGTCCATTCACAAGTATATCTTTTTTTTCTTCTTTTTTATATACATTATTTTCTATTACCTTTTTTTATTGTTCAATCAAGAGTTGAATTTTAATTGCTATCATGATAAAGTCAGATAATTTGAATAAACCATTTTAGGCTCCTTTAATCTATCTAATTCAAAATGGCACCAAATTATTATATTTTAATGTGCACTAATAAATAGTCCCCTATGGAGTAGTATTTTGTGTGCTAAACATAGGTTAAAATTGAAATATCTAGGTTATTCAATATTATGATGATGACTTTACGTTTGAGAACTAGTACAGACTGTTATATGCGAGGGAGTGTTGTAAGTGACTTTACTCTAAACTTCGTCCCCGAATACATGCTCTGGTTATTCACCACTCATGGAATCTTAATTTAGTTGCTTAGACTTAAAAAACTGAATTTTGTTAATTCCAAAAAAAAAAAAAAAAACATTATTCATTTTATTTTCAAACTAAGAGATTTTAAATCCAAATTAAAATATAATATATATATATATATATATAGATATATAGTATATATATATATATAATAAATATATAATATATATATAATATATATTATAATATATATACTCACAATATGCTAAATATAAGTATTCAATATCATTAAGACCCACAATAATAAGCCTCCAAGGATCCAACCCCTTGCAACCTAAATAGCCTACTCTAGCATACTGGGATCCAAATTGTTTTTTTATTGGTTGACTAGAATAGAGCAGCAACACGTGAGGCTTTTGGATCTCTATGTAAACAGATTTTACTTAACAATACTAATCAAAATGTCCTGTTTTTCCTAAATCTTATTATTGCTACTCATTACTCATATGCACTGGATTCTACCCTTATATTAAAAAAAAGGCTATGCATAATTTATTATAAATGTTAAAATATAATTCATTGAAATTTCGTATATATTATCTAAACCCTACGCGAACAAACAATAAAAGTTACCTTCTATCGAGAAAAGACCAAATATGCAGTAACATATTTTGAAAATACAACACTAAATTCCAAGCAATATTATCTTTTTACCAAATTTCAAGAAATTATATACAAATAATAACATATTTACACAACTCCCCATTAAAAATTGCAGGTCATGTTGATACCGAGGGTAAATATTAAGAGGTAATAGAATACAAATCGTGAGAAAAGAGAAAAAACGTGTAAAGTTAAGATAGTATATAAGGTGACTAATTACATTATCTTGTGACTTAAAAAGGGAGAATAAGGTAAATATTACCCCAATATGAGGTAACTATTAACCTTAGTGTGGAGAGAGTAACTATCTCTCCCCAATAGGTTCCTTTTCCTTTACCATCATCACTTCATCCCTTCACACCTGCACTCCATGCCTTTTTTTTTTTTTTTTTTTTACTTTAAACACCTTTATTTTCTCAAGTTTGACTTTTATTACCTCTTAATACATTACCCCCGTTACCAAACGACCTAAAAATATTTGTAGTCATGTTACATCAAACATTGAACAACCAATAAATGTCAATATTTCAAGCAAGGAAATTGCAAGAAGCGAACTTGGTGGGAGGAAACATATGCAAAGAAAAGTAGATATAATAATACAGAAATAATCTCCATATTACATTTATTGTATGGACATTTGGAGATAGAGGAAAAATGACTTTAAAAAATGGCAAATTTTATAGTACCAAAAGGTTTAAGATACAATCACACTTAATTTTCATGATCGTCTTCCCGACAAGCAACTATCATCTCCTTACTTTTCAAAAAGTAAGCAAGTAAGAAATACACACTATATTAAGGAAGATGTGAACTCTCATCAATGGTACCATGAACATCCTAAAAACACTGCCATAATACAAGTTTTCACGCGGACACCAATAAGTTAGTACAAGAAATGACAAACATATGTGCACTTCTGCCTTTCATTGGGTTCGATTGAAGAATGTGTTGGAGCAGTGAAGTGTCTCTTACTTGAAAGCACTGACATATGGCACAATATATTGTAACTTTTCCCATAGGCTAGTATTTATTAAAACCCAGCGTTCAACCAAAGAGTACCTCCTCTAAGCCTTCCTTAAGGCTTCTAGGTGTAACCTAGCTCGTTTTTGCCCTTGCCACACAGATACGCCCACTGATTGCCGCAACACATTTACGTCTGATCAAAGATTCAACCACTCTGTTATTGTGAATTGATTTTAAAGAAAAAAACATAATGGGAAGGTCTCGAAGCAAGGAAATCAAAGATAAATTAGAGCAGACACATAATATAAGTTATAGACTTATATCATATAACACGACAAACAATTTAACATGTAAGCATCAAGAAAACTATACGAATCAATTTTATTGCTTCTTGCCTATCGTAACTGAGATTGCAACAACTAACTGGGTATAACCTATTAATTCTATTCGATAATACCTTCTTAGGAGTTACTTTATATAATGCAGCTCATCTCCAAAAATAATAGTTAGCTGCGCATCCAAAAACCAAATGAGCATTATATAATGCAGCAACATGCACTTTCTACGGTCATCTTATATAATGCATCGGATTATAGTCAAACAGAAAAAGAAAGAACTATTACAATACAACTACAGGAACCTAATTACATACCGGGGAGCTGAGCATGTAGTTCCAGTTAATCGTTGCTATACAGCACTGAAATCCATCCGTAGGCCTCTAATCAGCCACATTGGGAGACTCAGACAGGGCCTTGCTCGTGTAAGTAGCAGCGCATCAAAAATATATTTGAATGATGCATTTTCTCCTGTAAGTAAATATCGTTCACCTAGTAAGCCTTTTTCCATAGCTGCTATGTGTCCATCCACCACATCATCAACATGAGTAAAAGAAAATTTGTCATGTCCATGTCCAATATAACCAGGTAGCCGCCAATTAAAACGCTCAATTAACTGCATTCRTAAAGATGTTCAGAGAGCCTGTCTACAACAACAGTATACATTTCTGACATGAACAATTGATAGATAAATGATAACGTCTTAGCATGCGAAATGGATGGAGACTACAATTATCATAGCAAGATTTTCCCGAAAATATTTGATGAGTATCAGGTTTGACACACGATCTGCCCATGCAGGATTTCAATTACAATACCTATCATAGTTTCGATTAACATTAGTACCGAAAAAAATGGTTTCAATTAACAACTCCTAGCAATCACAATCTTCCAGAATCTGCGTTAAACTTTAACTGAACAAAAGCTTTTTAAAATAACTTGGCCTCATCTTATTTAGCAATAAAATTAAGCACCTTACAACGCTAACTTGGATAAAACACTACCTTGGATAACAAGAGTCACACTATGCTATAAGCAGCAATTTTATACAAACTCTGCCTTGACAAGAATGATCAAGCAGACATGAAGATGGGAAATCAAACAATACATAACACAAGAAGATTTAACGTAAAAAGCCGAGAGCTGGAAGGAAAACCACCCAATTGCACTAGGTGTTGGAACTTGGAAATAATGTATGAGAAGATGAAACAAAGTTCGTATAGTTAAAGAAATGACCACTTTGATACAAGAGAATAAATGAATTAGATTGATATACCTATTTTTGGATATAATTCAATGATTACTATGATTGATTTGAATTTAAAAAAATTCTATTTGGTGGCCTTGTGTTTTGGGAAATTCTACGTAGAGGAAAGCCAAAATTTGCATTCTWTACCATGAGACTGAGTTATTACTCATTTACTTAGAGTGACAGCTATCCATAATTTGTCATTAAATATAGCTAGGCTCTACTACTGCAATATTTCTCAAAACCYTTGTCATTTGCAGCATGCCTCTTCATCTTCCTCGAAATCCTTCTGCCATATACTCAAACACTTCTCAATTCTTGCTTAAGAAAAAATATTTAAATTTGTAATTTTTTGAATGTAGGTGGTAACTTAGTCTATGTATTATCTGCCATATTGTGATTTAGTTGGAACTAACATTCTGCACTTTTAGACAGCTCTTAAGGAATGAAATAAACATTGCTCAGTTTACTTGATCTATTACTATGCTACTTGGACTCTTCATTTTACTTCAAGTACCCATGTTGAATCCTTGACTCTTCGACATGGGTATGGACACTTGACACTCTATTTCGGGCTAAAATCATGGAAAAATTTCACAATTTAGCCGACTCCGATACTTAGACACGTATCCGTGTCGGACACTAGTACTCGAGTCAAAGTAGCGTAGATCTATTACATAAGGGAAGGGGGGAGGAATGGTGTCCCCTTATTAAATTACTGTATTATTCCTACAAGTGAAAATAATGACTTAAAAGCAATATATAAACATTCCTAAAATAATTTCAATCAACTGTAATTTATACTTATCTTTCCAATCTATTTTTGCCTTCTAACGTCACTCACATTATAATATCTTATTCCTAGTTATTCCCCAAAATATTAAATGCACAAATCAATAAAATACGAAAGGAATATAGTAGAGTGATAAGTCGATTAAATACACATTTTATATGTTATATTTAATTGTTTTTTCTCATATTTGTCTCTATATTTAATTGCATTGAGCTTTATTTGTTATATATTTCGATATTACTCGTCTTGGGTATGTTTGTGTTATTTTGGTAGGATTTGTCTTGATTTCMTAGRAWTATTGGAGAAGCAACATCATATGAAGTCAAYTAGCATTCGTGAGGACCATGGGGGGTGAATTTGAGTTAAAATTGACGAAACGCCATTACTTGCGAAAGTTCAGGTTGACCACTTCTCATTATTTTGCCCATATCTTGAGATATACTTATCGGGATAGCATTTCATGTTCTGGAAACTAGATTCATAGAGCTCGCAACGAGCTATCCAGCCTTGTTCGATATCTAGAACTCAAGATACAGCTCCCCAAAGTGAACCCATCGGTTCAGGAGGAACCAACGCGCCGATGTGTTGCGTTCTGCTTGGCAGCTGGATATGCCACCAATGGACGAGCCAAGTGTTCTATTATGTTTTAATAATGATAGGAAATCAGCCCATTGCCAAAAGCCCATAGACCCGCTTATATTTTCTTTTTAGGAATTAGGGAGAGGCGACAGAGAGAGAGCCGTTGCGGGCTTGAAGTGCGAATTTAGTTGGTAGCAAACCTTCTCCATTATCAATTCAATTCTGGTACTTTAGCTTGATATTAAAAATTAGCCTTTTAATTTAAGTATGTTATAGGTTTAGTTTATGATTTTGTTTGTTTGTTTGTTTCCTGATTATGTTTGAGTAAATTATTTATCTAGGATTTGATTGAACCCTAATATGATTAATGTTATAATTTGATCCCAAATCCCTATTGATTGGTTAATTGTTCATCTTTGCTAGGGTTGGTGTTATATCAATATTGACTAGAAGTCGTGACAAAAGTAGGCTCTTAATCGATTTTAGAACCCTAGAAAAGTAAGAAAATCTCATGAAAGTCGTTGATCAGACTTGTTTAGGATTTAGGATGCTATTCTAATGTCTTTAATACATGACTCCATGAAAATAGGTACGATTACATATTAGGGAAACCATTGATTGATCGAAAGATCTGTTGAATATTTTTAATTGATTTGGGGGCAAGGTATATGATTACATAAGTTTATATTAGCGGGGATACTTAATCCTTGAATATCTTTAGTTCTTTAGCTTCTTTAGTTACTATTATTTCCAATTCTCCTTTTCATTTGAGTTGCTCATTAATTGTAATTCATAGCGACTAATATTGATTGAATTTCTCTGTGGAGCGGACCATGTGCGTGACACGCCCTTTCATAGAGATAACTCTTCCAATAATAGGAATTGTGGTAGTTCAATATATATATACTTTTGTGCTATGAAAGAAATATATGCAGTATTTAATATCACTATTCATCTACCCATCAGAGCTAGAAGTACATAAATCTTACAGCAAGGTCAAAATCCCTCCACTTACTTCCAACCCCTAAAAGAGAAATAGCAAAGAAAAAAAAGGGAAAAAATTCCTTTATTTTTCATTTAGCAAAACATAGTTACTCCTGGACATATATTCGATAACAAAAAGGTTGGTTTCATAACCCTAATGTTTAAAAAGAGAAACAAGCAATACAACTTGTGTGCATAGAACTCTGGACAATATTTCTATAGATATGTATATGACCACTGATAGAGACTTATCATACAGGCTAAGGAATACAGAATTGAGCAACTCCATATTTATTCTATGGCATAATGCTACATACAAATGTCAGACCAATAACAGCAATCATTAGACTTGGAGTCAGCCCTAAAATCACAACCTAAGCACACTCTTAACGTGGAGGCACAAATACCCATGGTCACTTATTACCTGGATGTCCTCACATCTAATGAAGTGATTAACTTTCAAATGCATAAGGAATATATATGAGTCACCCCCTATATTCGATCTAATAAAACTGGATCCAAAGAAGAAAGAGATGTCAAATGTTACTGTGAATGGCACATATCGCATATGTAGAGCAAAGGCACCAAGCCTGGTAACAACAACAGTTCCGGAATTTGATTCTAAATCTAAAGTGGATGCCATAAACATTAAAGATTTGCTTTTGTACTACAATAAAGAATCAGTGTAAGCCTGGATGCAAGCACTTACATGTAAAGTTCGTGTAGTTAATCTCAAGCAATACACTTAGTTTTTGAGTGCTATTTTGTCTTTTACGAGACATGCCATGGGGTTGTTCCTAAAAGGGTTCGCCATAGTCATCCAGCAGTGAATAATCTGTATTGCTCTCTAGTAAGTTAGAAAACCTGATTTACCAAAAAAATTAAAATCAACACAATTGATTTTTAACTTATATAGTATTAGTCCAATAAGAGTAGAGAAAGCAATCACAACACAATAAGAAACTTAAACATGAGCACAAACTAATTCTGCGAAACAGCTTTTACTAAATATAATGAATGTCACTCACCAGTCTACGCGACCACATTTCCAGCAGTAAGTTTTCCAGAACCATAAAATAACTCAGGATAAACCGCAACGATCGGAACCCCCGGATCAGCTTGCATTGCTATCTTATCAGCCGGCAACCTTTGATCGCTCATATTCTGTACAAAAGAACTTCTCATGGTGTACACCTTCAAATTTCATAGAAATTTATTGTACAGTTCTAAAGTTCTCTACAAGTCAGTAACAAATTACTTCATTAGGCATAAAATGACAATGGAACAGTTATCTTACTTAATCAATTATAATCTCTTTCGCTTCATTTGCATAAACTACATTCTTACAATAATTTGAGATCAAACATACGCACAAAAAATTCTTATGATTAAATCTTAAATTACTACAATGGATAGTGAAACTATCAAATCAACCAAATTCAATCAACATACAGCATTGAAATGCAATTAATTACAGACATTTAAAAAATGAGAAAAAGAAAAAAAAAAAAAAAAAAAAAACCAAAACCTGATTCTCGTCAGCAGAGATGCTGCCATCAGTGGGTCCAAGAGCGAAAAATGACGACGTATAAACAATCTTCTGAACCGTAGAAGTCTCCTTACAAGCTTGAATCAGATTCTTCAACCCGCCAACATTGACCTAAACAGCAGAAAAGTCAAACCCCCAAATCAAAAAATGGAACATAGAATTGATCAAATTGAGCATGATGATTACGGTGAAGAATCTTGAAGGTTGGGGAAGCCAAGGCTCAACAAGAGCAGCGGTATGAATGACAACGTTGCAGCCATGGAGGGCGGAAAGGAGAGAGTTGTAGTCGGTGATGTCGCCGAAAGCGAGGTCGAAGGGGAAAGAAGACGAAGGTGGTGGGAAGGAAGAGAGGTCGCTGCTACGACGCACGAATGCGCGAACAGAGTAGCCATTGTCGAGTAAGGTATGGCAGAGTTTTTGGCCTAAGTAGCCTGATGCTCCTGTTACCAGTATTTTCTTTGTCTTGTTTCCCATTGTTTTGACGTTTTGAGGAATTGGAGGTGTGGTTGATGGAGATATGGTTTTACAAGATTAGTCATTACTCATTAGTCAAAGTCAACTTAAGCTCATCATTTCAAAACATGTGTCAACATTAGACCTGTTACTTCAATTAGTTAACTTCTATTTAAACTATATCAGTTCAGTTATAATTCAATTAAGTTGATTTCAATTCAATGTGTATTCAATTGAGTTGATTTCACTTCAATGTGTGAACAGTTTAGTTCGTCTAACAATTATTTCAGTTCAATTTAGTCCAGTTTTTTTAAATTTTAGTTTCAGTTCAGTTTCCGTTTATTTCAGTTTGAATCTAATTTGTTCATTTCAATTTCAGTTTATTTTAGTTTGAACTTAATCAATTCATTCCAATTTAGTTTAGTTTGAACAATATTAGTTTGACGTCTTTGATAATTTATTTTCGTTTTCGTTTCTTGACTATTAATTTCGTTTGAAAGCAAAAATACATATAAGTTAATTTAGTTTATCTGTTTGGGTTTGGGTTTGGGTTGTTCCATACTAACCAATTTAGTTAATTCTAGTCGAAAAAGTATATTCAATGTTATTTTCCAATTTCGAGTCATTATCCATATCAATGTTTATATACCAAATTTTAATGCAACTCRATAATCCAATGAATGATCACAAATCTAAATATGAAGTTGGAYCAAATTTATTGTAATAATGCAGTATAATAATATTAATTCAAAACGATAGTAGTTGATATAAGTTCAATATTAGACCAAACAAAATGTTGTTACAAGCTAATTTAAAAGTAAGCTAAACTCATTTGAAAAGATCATGTATAAGACAATTGAAGAAACCAAAACATATGATTGAATCAGAACAAGCACATTATAATTAGGAAAATTTGCGAGTAACCCCCACAACTTTTCAACTTTTTGTTAATAACCCCCACAACTTTTTATTTTATTTTATTTTATGAAACCCCCACAACTTTGGCCCCGTTAATGAAATTACCCCCATTTCACAATTCTCCCTTATAATTTAACAGAATCTTACAAAATAGTGGGACCCACTAGCTATCTATATACATTCCCATTTCTTCCTCTCATGTGAACTCTTTCTTCTCCACGATCCCAACAATTACTAAGTCTAAACTTGCTTCGTTCTTTCTTTTTGTTACAATAATCTAACAATTGAAATGCAACAACACTTCAACAAGGATGTTAGTAACAACTACGACTCATCGATCAGGCGGCAGCCGGCTACATCTCATCATCCTTTTAAGATATTTGAATGCAAATATTACTGGAGGAAATTACTGAAYCCGCAAGCATTAGGCTGCCATCAAAACGCAATATTACTTTTCGAGCAATTCAATCAATTCACTTGTTCAATCAAAAAATTCAAGCATCAACAATTAACATACAAGGTATTCATATTCAATAGTTTAAACTTGCTAACCTACAATTGCAAAAATAAACCAGCAAACACAACAATTAAGCTACAAAACCCAAAACAAAGCAAAACCCACAAAAATTAGGGATTTTAATTAAAACATTAAAATAACGTTTCCAGGCAATTATAAGACAAATTCGTACAATTAAAGGATGAAAATATCATAATAAACCAAGAATCAAACGAATTTCGAGCAATAAACAACCAATTTCAACAAAATTCGAGAATCAAACACACATTAAACACTAAAAAAATAGCTAATCTGCATTGGTTACAGTGAAATATCTCTTTTGATTTGGTAGCAACTTCTTTTGACAATAGTAAGGTTGAATTGAGAGAGAAAGAGTGGCAGCCATGAGATTGATAAAGTGATAGCAGCAAGATTACATGAGAGAGATGAATTGGAGTGTAATCGGATGAAATGAATTGAAGAGAGAGGAGAGTGACTTTGGGTTTATTAGTGAGGGGTACACAAGTAATTTCTAGGAATCTTTTAGAAAAGGGATTTTTCCTCAGGTACCCCTGAGGTTTTGCTTAATTATTCATGTATCCTCGAGTTTTTTTTATTCCTCAAGTACCCCCGAGGTTTGCAAAAATAAATGAAATACCCTTACTATGACAGAAAACTTGACGTTGTTTGTGTATTTCCCTAATTAACCCCACCTAACCACCAATTCTTATTCGTAACCGTTAATCCCCTCTCATTCCTCCATTCTTCACCTTCTTCTCATCTCTCTCCTTCCTCCTACCTCTTTTCTTTTTCCCTTTCTTCATTTCCTTTATCTTCATCTTCAAGTTAACACGTCTCAATAAATCGCACAATAAATTGCATCAACTCACTGAGTCATTGTAACTCATTAACCAAATCATAATTAAGTTTCAATCTTCGAATCAACCCAGAAAACAGTGTTTTTGAATCCTCAAAACACGCCTCAATCTCTTGATTCTTTGTTTGTTGAAGGCTGTCGTTCCATATCTCTGTTGTTGAAGGTGGCATCTTGTTCTTTAGCTAAAAACGAAGTGCTTAATGGAGAAATGATTGAGATGAATGATGAAATGAAATGCAAGGAAGAAAATGAAGGAAAACCCCCACTTTAGAATCAGGGATTTCTGCAAATGGGTATGGGTTGAATTCGAATCTCGAACAATGGTGCGAAGAAACCAAATAGTCTGTTGACGAAGTCTCTTCAGTATCATTATCACTATTGCTTCGTTCTTTGATTGGGCATGTGAATTGAGTATTTTTTTACTCTCATTGTGTTCAAATTTGGGATTTGTTTAGGTTCAATTGAATATTGGGCACATGAATTCTTTCAGTTTTCCATATTTGTTTTCGTATTGATTAGGGTACTTTTTCTCAAGTTTGTTTGATTCTATTTTTTTCCGATTTTTTGTTAATTTTGTTTGATTATTTATTTTTTCCCCAGTATTAATTTTTCTCGTTTGAATTCTAGCTTGATTTTGTTGTTCTTATTGTTTTAGATTGTTCATTTCAGTTTTTTTTCCAGTTGAATTTCATATGTTCATATGATACTGGTTTTGGTTTGATGATGAGCTTGAATTTCTGGGTTTTGAGGTTGAAGAACGAAGATGAGTTTGGGTTTTTTGGGATAATTAAAGTGGTATCAAGAGGAAAGAGAATGAATTAGTTGTTAAATAAGTTAAATTAGGTTTAATTGTGTCAAAAACTAACACCTTAGCTTTTCCATCCATAGTAAGGGTATTTCATCTATTTTTGCAAACCTCGAGGGTACCCGAGGAATAAAAAAAACTCGAGGGTACATGAATAATTAAGCAAAACCTCAGGGGTACCTGAGGAAAAATCCCTTTAGAAAATAATGGAGAAATGTAAAATGGAGGTAATTTCAATAACTACACCAGACTTATAGGGGTTTCATAAAATAAAATAAAGTTGTGGGGGTTATTACCAAAAAGTTGAAAAGTCGTGGGGGTTACTCACAAAATTTTCTTATAATTAGTTTCATATTTGAAATTTGTTAAAAAAATTAGATAGCTATATCAATGCTTCAATACCAAAATAATCGATACCAAACTCAAGTAAATCATCAATAACATAAAAGAGTAGAAATCAAGTGGAACCATTAAAAAAAGAAATCAAATGGAAAAGTAGAAAAGGTAAAGTGTGAAGTTCCCACATGGAAAGATTTCTAAAATTCAATGGGTGAGAAGAGTTATAAAATACAAGTTTGTTTATATTCACAAGTTAAATGGGCTTAAAAAGGTGGCCTTAATATTTGGCTTGCATATGACTTGTTGTTTCATTAGTTAATTACTAGTTTTTTGTGCACGGTATGCGTGCCTAGCTAAAACTTATACGGAGTACAAAAAAATATTATTGTATATTTGAATTGTTCACTCTTTGATTTCACTATAATTGATTTGAAAATTGTGTTTTCAATTAAACGTTTCTCTTTTTAGTGTTTTATGTTTTTTTTTTTTGGTAATTTTAAGCTTTCTTTATATGCAAATTTTAAAATTGAAAGGGAATTAATTAAGAAACATTGAATGTGTTATTTTATATTTGTTAAAGGGTAATTCAGTCATTTTATAGGGGGACACCATTGCTCCCCCCTTGGCTTATATAATAGAGATTAAATCTATTTTTTAATATTGAATTATCTAATTATAAAATTATTTAATTTAAATAATAAATAAAAAATAATTAATTAAAGAGGATGTTAAACTTAAATTAAGCATAAATGACGAATAAAAGTTTGTCTTCCAAAATTTTAATATTATATTTGATAGCTCCACAAATTAAAATAATATAAAACTTAAGTAAATGTATAATTTATTGATGCATTATCATAAATTAAGGGCCAATAATTTAAAAGAAATATTTGTGGTTATAAGTAAAGTTTCATATCAAGTTCAATTCTAGTTCAATTAAATTTAAGTTCAGTTGAATATCAATTCAATTCAATTTTAAGAAATTAATTTCAGTTTCAGTGTRTTTCATTTCAGTTGCAGTTTAGTTTCAGTTTGTTTCAGTTSARTTGCAGTTCAGTTTCAGTTTGTTTAGTTCAGTTGTAGTTCACTTCCAATTAAGTCCTKACAGTTGATTTYCAGTTATCAGTTTGAATCAGTTCGGTCTTTTCARTTCAGTTTMCAGTTAGTTTTMARTTAACATTCCAGTTTTTATAAATTCTAACAAAATTGACAGCTCTAGTCAACATCCCTAGAGATACAAATCCTAAGAAAAATGTATAAAATATGAGAAATTGTGAAAATAAGCCAACCAACCTCTGTGTTGGCTAAAACTAAGGGCATGTACGGCACCAGAAGTTGTCAAAGTAAAATTTAGTGGTATAAGTAATAATAGGTGTAACGCCAACGATGAGATTAAAACTAAGGGCGTGTTGCACATTATAGCTACAAATTGTCTAATTTATCCAACAACTTTTCGTTTCAATTTTTTCATTAATTTTCATATTTTCCAAAAGGTTTCGCTATGTCTTCCATCCACTGTAGTTTTTCACGCGATATAATTACTAGATTTCAAACAAATCATATCATGCATACCTTTTTTTCATTCACTTTGACAGCAACAATGATGCAAAAACAATAGGCACAAGCCCTCACAACCTGACTCGGATAACACTATGTCTAGAAAGATACACATATACAAAATAGCAAGTGGAAGCACAATATTTCCACTTTCTCCTTTTGTTTTTTTTACAAGGAGGAAAAGCTAAGGTCAGCCTATGGCTAACATCTTAGCCGTATTTCCACTTTCTTTATATGTTGTTAATTAATTGGGTAAATTCAAAGCAATATCCCTAGGTAAAGTCTATAGTTTATGTTGTTAATTGGGCAAATTCAAACCAATATCAAATAAGCGTATATGTCCAACAGAAAAATAAAGTACATATGGTGCTTCTGCTTGCTAATGTGTGTATATCCCAACACTCACCACCACCAAAGCTAAACCTTTTCCCACCTAGTCCCCCCACCCCACACAATCTAAACCACACACCACCACCATAAAATCCCCTCAAAAAAGCTCCTATGACAAGGAATGATGAAAAAAAAGAGATGTGGTGGGGCATAAAATTGTACGTGAAGGGATTGTGGAACGAGAAGCCAAAGGAAAAGGTGCACGAGATGGTGGTGGTGGTGCGGGTATGGTGCAAAGTAGAGGGAGGAGATGCACACAACAAGGTGAAACTTGTTAGGCAGCTGCGCTAGCAACAAAAATGATAATGATGTTAAAGATGTGGGCTGTTGATGGGTGTTTGTGGTTAATGATTTTAGTTGTGAGTAGAGGTGGTTGTAGTGTTGTGTGTTGATGAGTGTGAAGGGGTTTTCTAGGTAGAATGTGGATATATTATAGAGAAATGGAATGAGATTTGTATGTTTTACGTAAAATTAAATAAATCAATAAAGGGAAATTTTCCATGATACCCATGACAGAATCACTAGCAACGTTAGATTTTTTTAGCCAAATTTCATTTTGTTCTTCTCCTCTTTCTCTTCTTTTCCAATTATCTAATATAGATAATTCTTTGATGTTACATTTGTTAGATGATTTCAATAAATAGTGAAAATTGCATATGGTTAGGACTTAGGAGTAATGACATGCTTGTGATTGGTAATGCTTTAGTGGGCAAAGTTTATGTTGCACTCAAAGTGGTTGGTAGAATAATGCACTTTAGTGGGAAAAATTTATGGTGCACTCCAAGTGCTGATGTGCTTATTATATTATTTTTAATGCACTTGTCAAGGATGGTTGTTCTGATGTGGTGGATGTTGTGTAGGAGCAAATTAGGCTTAGAGAGCATTAAAATAAGATCACCAACAATTTTGTGATGGAGAGAGAAGGAGGAGAAGAAGATAAGGAATAGAGGAAAATTTGTTTAAAAAAAACCGAACGATGTCAGTGATATCATCATGTGTAAGGGCATATGAGGCACAACACCTAATCTCAGATATACATAACCTAAGGCAGCTAAAAAAAAAACACAGGGAACAATAATAGTTTTAAGGAAATTGTTACGTGTCTTTCAACATGAATGATGATGTTTTTCTATGTGTCATAACATCGGTTACTTTTAAGAGTTTAATGATTTTTGTTAATTTTGTTCTACATTTAGATTGGGCTAAAGCTATTGTTATAGATACTATTATACTGATTATAAGTTAAAGATTTAAAGAGATTAGAAAATACATTAAAGAAACATAAGTTATTGTATGCATTGGATGCACAATAAATTTATTGTGCACCAAGCATATAGTGACCCTTTTAGTTTATATAGTAACTCATTCTTCACTTTACATCAATATAGTGATAAATAATAAGGGTCACTATATTGATAAAAAAAGTTACTATATTGACCAAAAGGGTCAATCTAATCTGGTGCACAGTAAATGTATTGTGCACCCGATGCACCTAATACTTTGTCTTAAAGCAAATGCGTTTAAAATTTAAAGATGAATTTATGAGGAATAATTGAAGATAAAGTGTAATTGTTTCATCAATTACATTTGTCAACTTTAAATCACATAGGTCTAAATATTTAAACCAAGCCGAGGTCTAGCCTTGTCCCATTCAAGTCCAAAATAATTTTGAGTCAAGCCTAACTCTAGTACTAAGTGTCTCAAACTAAATAAAATTTAAGGTTTCAGCTTAGGTTATGTTTAGTCCGTTTGAATTTTTCTGATCTGAATTTTTTCTTATCTGAAATTTTTTCATCTGCTTCGATATTAACTGAAATTTTCCGATCTGATCTGAACTAAAATGATGTTTTCTGATCTGGTCCATCTGATATGAACTTTTTGAAGGTGTATTTTGTTTTTAGTATTTTCTGATCTAATTTTAATTTTCTTATCTGATGTGATCTGAAATTTTCTTATGTGGTCTTATTTGATTTGAAATTTTCCGATATGATCTTAACTCTTTCTTTAATAAGCACTAGAATGCTTATAAGTTGAAATGAACATAACCTTAGTCTCAAATCAGTGTGAAATCCAAGTCCAATAGGTAGACCTCAAACTAGATAAAGGTTCAAGCCAAAGTCTAAACCTGGGATCAACCTAAGGCTTAATGTTGGTSAAGTTTCGAGACTTCCTCATGGCCTAACTACACTAGCATAAATAAAACACTAAAATTTGTGGTTAAATAGGGGTTAAAAACTGCGATTTTCGACAKGTACTTTTGGGCGCATCTGTTGTGGAAAATCCACAAAAGTTACGGTAATAACTGCAGTATCAWTTATCATTAAAATTCATTGTTTGTTTTTCACAAGAAAAAAATATACAAGGAAAATAGCACACAAGCACTATAGGTTCTTATAAATCATTAGCATAAGAAAAAACAAACGTTTTAAAAAAGAAGAAGATATAATAATCTACCTTTCCCCTCTTCTATTTGTATGAATACAACTTCATAAATAAATATTCTTTCTTTCTTTCTTTATTTGTTTTTTTGTTCCACTCCCATATGACCTACAAAAACAACTTGCCCAGTATGTCACAAGAAACAACAAGCACATAACTTAGGTGCAACAACAATTGGAACAAGGGAAGCTGATGCATTCACTATTAATTCTGGATGGGGAATGTGGGAGATTTTGCCTAATGATAATGACATCAGAAATGCCAACGGAATGTAGGGAATGTGCTTGGTTTTTGCTCTGCAGTGCACTTTCTATTATGTGATTTATCCTTTGCTTTCCCAAGTTTTGGTCCTTATCTAAGTTGTTATGCTATTTTGTCTTTTCCTGGTTGTTATGCTATTAAAGGGGAATCCTCCTCTGTATTATGTCTCATTCCAGAAATTAATACAAACTTCTCCCATCTTTCTCTCTTCTCTTTCTCTATTGTACTGTTACTGAGCTTTTGATCTCGAGCTTCCTTTTCTCCATCCTTTTGCTGTAAGCTCGTGATCTCTGGCCTCTCTTCCTTCCATTTCCATCTGGAAATCAGGAAGAATTATCTTGAATCCTTAGCATCACACATCACTGGTATTCAGAGCCACT